>JANKKB010029462.1:0-23930 GCA_026225775.1 Bursera palmeri | reverse complement strand
TTTAAATTTCCCTAATTGCTGTGCTGTGGTATGTAAAGATGGGGATATTTGACAAATTTCCCTAATTGCTGTGCTGTGGTATGTAAAGATGGGGATATTTGACATGCGGGAAATTACAATAATCCCCTAATTAGATTTGAAGAAAACACTTAACCTCACACTTATACTAAATTAACATTTACTTCCTAAATATCCTTAAAAAATTAATATTTACTCCCCAAATATTTGGGGGTAAATGTTAATTTTGAGTAAACAGTGATAATTTTTTGGGGATAAGTGTTAATTTAGTAAAAATATGAAGTTAAGTGTTTTATTAAAATCTAATAGAAGGTTCAGAGAAAATTTTCCATTTGGACATGTCTAGCAGAGTTTGAGGCTTTCGTAAAACGTGTCGCCTGCGGCCCACATGGTCCTACTCCTCACCTTTATTAATCAGATTGAGGCAGATACATTGAATCCATTTTATTATTTCTGATATTTACCAAAACAAGAAAAAGTGAAAGCGACAGTGTTTCATGAAAGAAAATAGAAAACTGTCCGTTCAGACAGAAACTTAGCAAAGAAGCAAAGTGATTGTCTGTTTTGAGACAGTCATTTTCACATGGGATTATTAATCCAACAAAAAGTTTGATGAACGGTGATGGGAAAGCTGTGAGTGAAGAAGCGTCACAGGAATGTAGCTGATTAGCCGCCAGTTGAGTTGTTTCTAGTTTGTACTAAGCCAAGCCACTCTTAACTTGCCTCAGAAATAAGAAAGAAAAGAGAGAGAAGAGAGTAGACTACTAGAGCGGCTCTCCCACTCCTTTCCTCTCCTCTCCTCTCCTCTCCTCTGCAGAACCTAAAGCTAAAGCAGATCGTCAAAGTGGGTCTCATGAATTGATCACGGGCGTGAAGGTGCTTGATTCTTCCTTTGACTTGTTTTTGCCCATCTGGGTTTCTCATTTCATTGCTGGTTCATCTTCTAGGGTTATTGTTCTGCAATAACAAACTACAAAATCAATTCCATCAGTTCAAATTATTATTTTTGCTTCAAATCATGTCAAATTCATTTTTGCTGTAATTGGAAAAAATAAATTGAAGTGATGTTTGATTCATGTTTAGTTGTTGATGTTTATGTTTTCTTGGTCTATATTAGGTTTTTCCTTCTTTTTTTTTCCTCCACTTCCAAGCAGATTTCATGGTTTGATCTTCTACTGTAATATTTTGAGGTAATTCAGGAGAACAAGTTTAAGTCTTTTGCATGAAAAAGGGGAATTCACCTTTTCTCTCTCTCGTCCACTTTTTCTTGTTCGACATAATTTGAAACAGTGAATCAGGCTGAGTGTCATTTTTGTCAAGTAATTATTTTTAGGCGATGTTGAGCAGATTACTGTGTTTCTTGATGTCGCATGTTGTATGATCAGTGTGGTATTTCTTCTGTTGCAGACATCTGAAGGAGAGTTTACCAGCTTCGGTGGTTCGGTCATTCCATCAAAATGGAGTCTTGTAACTGCATCGAGCCACAGTGGCCTGCGGATGAATTGTTGATGAAGTATCAATATATTTCTGATTTCTTCATTGCACTTGCTTATTTTTCCATTCCTCTAGAGCTGATCTACTTTGTGAAGAAATCTGCGGTGTTTCCATATAGATGGGTTCTTGTTCAGTTTGGTGCTTTCATTGTTCTCTGTGGCGCAACACATCTTATTAACTTGTGGACTTTTAGCATGCATTCAAGAACTGTGGCTGTAGTAATGACCACCGCTAAGGTTTTGACTGCCGCGGTGTCATGTGCAACGGCCCTTATGCTTGTACATATTATTCCTGATTTATTGAGTGTCAAAACAAGAGAACTATTTTTGAAAAACAAGGCTGCAGAGCTTGATAGAGAAATGGGCCTGATCCGTACACAGGAAGAAACAGGTCGACATGTTAGGATGCTGACTCATGAGATCAGAAGCACTTTGGATAGACATACCATACTAAAGACCACCCTTGTTGAATTGGGGAGAACTTTGGCATTGGAAGAGTGTGCCTTGTGGATGCCAACGCGTACTGGTTTGGAGCTTCAACTCTCATACACACTTCGTCAGCAAAATCCTGTTGGATATACTGTGCCCATCCAACTTCCTGTGATCAGTCAAGTATTCAGTAGCAATCACGCAGTAAAGATATCACCAAATTGTCCAGTGGCAAGGTTAAGGCCTCTTGCAGGAAAATATATGCCTGGGGAGGTGGTTGCTGTTCGTGTCCCACTTCTTCATCTGTCAAATTTTCAAATTAATGATTGGCCAGAACTTTCGACAAAACGCTATGCTTTGATGGTTTTGATGCTTCCTTCAGATAGTGCAAGACAGTGGCATGTCCATGAGTTGGAGCTTGTTGAAGTGGTTGCTGATCAGGTTTGAAACTTGCTTATCTTCTTTGTACAATCTGTATTTTACAATTTCTTTCTAGTTTTGATGCTGAATTTAATTTCTTTGACTTTTTTGTCCATTTTGATATTGTTTTAACATGTATATTGAGTTTTTGAGGCAATGGTCTTTGTTCAAATTTGTTGAAGATGGGATGTAGTCTGTGGTAGCACTAGCACTATTATACCCAGCGTCCCCTTTGTCTGTGTTCGTGGTTGGCAATATGTTGTCTTTTCTAACTTAGCACTAGACATAAAAAGTTTAAGCCAATAAAAAAGACCCAACAGTCGTATTTGAGCTCTTAACATTCATTCTCATGCGCAAGGCATCCAGGTCTAATGCAGCCACAGTAACAAACATAACAACACACACTAAAGAAAAACTCAAAATTACTATGATTTAATTATTGCAATCGGGAGATTTTAACAACATGCCACTTGTAAAACCTGATTTTGGTTAGATATCAAGCAGTCACTCGATAGAAAAGTTTAAGCTAATAAGAAAGTCTTCAACAATAGTATTGAAGATTTTACAACAGAATCTTGTGATGGACCAATTCAAAATATGTGGTCCTCTTTGCTAGTTTTTTCTTTGAGAATATGTTTGGCTCATCTATCTTAACTTCCAAAATAAAAGAAAGAGAATGTGTCCGACAAGAGAGGGGGGCGGAGAGAGCGTATGCCATTGTTAGGGGTGGTGAATAATGTCTCGGGCTGCTAAGAACGAATAGACAGGTTTTATTCATTAGAGTGGTCATGTTGGGATCCTAATTACAAGGTATGGGACTTGAATCCTACATTGAAAGTGTGGGTTTCTTGTGTGGGATTTATAAGACTTTAGATTCTTCCACCTCAATAGCTAGATTTTGGGGTGTTGTTCTCCCAAGGTTCTTATCAATCAGTATCAGAGCCTATATCATATCTCCTGGTTGCAATCGTGCGATGCAAGTGGTGACGTCGACTTTGCAGTGGTCATTCGGGACTAGTTAAAGGACTAGTGTACAACCAGTTTGGGCGCTGGGGCTATGGAGCGTGGTGGAATGTTAGAATCCTAATTGCAAGGTATAGGACTTGAATCTCACATTGGAAGTGTGGGTTTCTTATGTGGGGTTTAGAAGGCTTTGGGCTCTCCCACCTCAATAGCTAGCTTTTGGGGAATGGTTCTTCCAAGATTCTTATCAGGTCAGTTTATGTTAAAAGCTGAAAAAAATGAAGGTTAGGACTATATCAAAGCATTGCTCTTTGAATCTGCTTTTGTGTTTGCACTTTGTAGTGGTGTAATACCGTTGGAGAGGGTAATCCTCATCCTGTCGCTGGCTTGTTCTATGTATCTCTATGTGTATATATATGTTCAGATGTTAATAAATTCAGTGTTTTGGGTCTCAACAGAATGCACTTTTTTCATTTTGGGGTAGGATTGAACCTAGACTATAATATATGATTGTACTTAAAGGAGCTTATTTGTTTAATTTCATGGTTCATGCAGGTTGCTGTTGCTCTTTCGCATGCTGCTATCTTAGAGGAGTCAATGAGGGCAAGGGATCTTCTCATGGACCAGAATATTGCACTTGACCTGGCCAGGAGAGAAGCAGAAACTGCCATCCGTGCTCGAAATGATTTCCTGGCTGTTATGAACCATGAGATGAGAACTCCGATGCATGCAATTATTGCCCTTTCTTCATTACTTCAGGAAACTGAGTTGACACCTGAGCAGCGACTGATGGTTGAAACAATTCTAAAGAGTAGTAATCTTTTGGCTACTCTAATTAATGATGTATTAGATCTGTCAAGGCTTGAAGATGGCAGCCTTCAACTTCAACTTGCAACTTTTAACCTTCATGCTGTTTTCAGGGAGGTGTGTTTCCTGCCATGGATAAATTGTCTTAGATTTGTGGACATGAGGAAGTATATAGATCTTTCTAAATTGCTGTTTGGTTTTTGTTGCTATAGTAATACATTTATTTGATGTTGCAGGTCCTTAACCTGATCAAGCCTATTGCATCAGTCAAGAAGCTAGTTGTTGCATTAAATTTGGCTCCAGATCTGCTAGAGTATGCTGTTGGGGATGAAAAGCGCCTAATGCAAACTCTTTTGAATGTCGTTGGTAATGCTGTGAAATTCACAAAAGAGGGCAGCATCTCAATCACTGCATTTGTTGCAAAATCAGAATCTTTACGAGATCCTCGGGCACCTGACTTTTTTCCAGTGCCAAGTGAAAATCATTTTTATTTGCGTGTACAGGTTGGTTTTCATGACACTCAATTGGAAGCTTTCTGTCTTGGGATGCTCAATATTTTAGAGTTAGAAGTTAATAATGTAGATAACTATGGCATGGGATGTCTCTTTGTTGGAATTGGTGTGTTTTAAGCAAAAAAGGAATTTTAAAATCATTTGTTCTTGCACCGTCCAGTTGCATTAAAATTAGGGCATATATTTTTTGGAAGCTAATATTAGCTGGATTATTCCAAAAACTAAATTGTGCTTTTTTCATTGAATATCACTATGTTTGGTGGAGGAGAGAAGTTGTTCTGTGGAGATGTTGTTTTCTGGCTGCGTTTTAGGTTTTATGGATGGAGAGAAATAATAGAAATTTTGAGGAGGCTATGGTGGAAGATTGGGCAATGCTTTGGGATAAAGTTCTTTCTCTTGCTTCCCGATGAGTTTCAATTGTTAGGCAATTTGAAGGGATTGCTCTCTTCTTTATTCAAGGGGAATGGGCAGCTGTGTGCTTGTAGTGTTTTTGTTTTTCTGTTCTTTTCTATGTGGACTTCTGGTTCACTTTTGTGTTCTCTTTTTTTTGTAATTCTTCTTCAATAAATTTTTGTGACATTAATAATAATAATAATAACAATAATGTAGATAACCTTTCCCTCTGATGTAGGTTAAAGATTCAGGATCAGGCATTAGCGCCCAAGATATTCCTAAATTGTTCACAAAATTTGCACAAAATCATTCGGTGGCAACCAGAAATTCTGGTGGCAGTGGACTTGGCCTTGCAATTTGTAAGAGGTATTATTGTTGAGATCCTACTATTTGCCGTTCTCATTTCATGTTTCATGGGCAGGAAATCAGCTCATGCAGACTATTCTGCCAAATTTTTAAGCTTAGTAGTTATGATTGTATCATTAATTAACAAATATGGATCTGCAGTATTTTTACATTTTATTATGTTACCAGGTTTGTAAATCTTATGGAGGGACATATATGGATTGAAAGTGAGGGTCTTGGCAAGGGCTGTACTGCAATCTTTATTGTAAAACTTGGCATCCCAGAAAATTCAAATGATTCTAAGCTCTCATTCATGCCAAAAATGTCAGGATATGGGCAGACCAATTTTTCAGGGCTCAAAGTTCTTGTCATGGATGATAATAGGTCAGTATCAATGCAATACTTTTATCCATTTTTTAGTTGTGAAATGTATTTCTCTTCTGTGGGGTTCTTTATACTCTAAATATTCTGATTGGGTATTTGGAATCTAGGATAATACCAGCAGATATGCTATAAATTAGGTTATTAGAAATGTGGGAAATGCACTTTCCATGTTATTTGGAGAAGTTTAGCAAGTTGCAGAGTTTCATTAGGCTGGCAAAATGCCTCTGATGTATATCTGGGACGTTTTGTGTGGAAATTCCCGTTATTTTTTCTGTGTTTCCATTTTTTGGTTCATCCACCAATGTTAAGACTCAAACTCTTTACCCCTGGATATTGTTCTTTAAATAACAAGCTTGTACTTAGTTTTCACTTGGAGAATGGGTGACTAGTAACTGTATTTTAGGTGTTCTCAGTGGCTTCAAGTTTGTATCTATTTGGGATTTTTACATTTTGTTTAATCTTTATTTGAGTTTCTAATTCTAACAAAACTCTTCCTTTCTTGGTTCCGAATATCACATAACAAAACTCTTCCCTTTTTTTAATCGATAGAGGTATCCAGGCCCACTAATTATTCTCTGAAGGTTTTTGGCCGCCCTTTTTAGGCCCACCTCTATCATCAATTAGTCTCGCAGGATTTGGCATCAGTTAATCAAATTGAATCAAGGTAAGCACTAGTTTGATGATGATCAGAAACCTTGACAGATCAGTCATGGTATGACATTTAAGCCTTGTTATATATGACTCAAGTAAAGATTGATGGGAAATCTTATATCACGTTATATTTATTTATGTATTCAAGGTAGTTGATTGCTAAAATACTTGATTTTTTAGTTCTGGGATTTGAGAAAATGTTAATTTTAATTTTATTGATTACTGTTTTGTTTACATGTCTTGCAACTAACTGTTGTGAATTTTGTAATAGTGTAAGCAGGTCAGTTACAAAAGGGCTTTTGGTGCATCTGGGATGTGATGTAATGACAGTAGGGTCGGGCGAGGAGTGCTTGCGTGTTGTATCTCAAGAACACAAGGTGGTCTTCATGGATGTCTGCATGCCTGGTATGGATGGTTATGAAGTTGCAGTCCACATACATGAAAAATTTACTAGGCGTCACGAAAGGCCATTGATAGTAGCCCTTACTGGAAACACTGAAAAAGTCTCCAAGGAGAATTGCATGAGAGTTGGAATGGATGGTGTAATACTGAAACCCATTTCACTTGAAAAAATGAGGAGCGTTTTACTAGATCTTTTGGAGCACCGGGTTTTCTTCGAGGCTATGTAAGCATTAAGCATGGAGGAAGCTGCTGAAACCCTTTAATCTGGAAAAATAAAACAAAAATTAAAAAAAAAAAGATCGCAAAGATAATACAAAATTTCTTTAGACATGTATGGTGTGTACATACCCAGATGGTATTAGAGCATTAAAATGGAGAGATGTAAGTGGATGAGTGATGGCACAAATAACAACAGTAATGCCTAAGGCAAGTTTATGCGTTCTTACTGCAATTTGCTATAGAAACCAGGAAGAAAAACTTTTCAAAGCTTTCTGAAATTTCTGCCAATGATTTTTACTTCGGGAAACTTTAGCTGTAACCAAGTAATTTGCAAACGGAAATGATTTCATTTCTGTTGTAGAATTCTCAACGACATGAACCCATCAAAATATAGAGTTCAAGCGATTCTGAATTCTGATTTTGATTTTAATTTGATGTGATAGTAAGTTCCATTGCTCAAGGCTTGACCAAAACTCTTGTAATGACTAATCCCTAACAAAATTTATTAACTCTTTCCTCTTTAACAATAAAATTTCTCTCTTTTTCCCTGCTTAGTATTCTGTTTTCTTATCCCTATTCTCTGAAGTTTTCAGAGGGTAGTAAGACAGTAATTTTATTATATTTTGACCAGCCCCGCAGTTGCAGGAGTAGATTCTGAAATTCAGGGGTGAGTACAAAAATAGTCAAGTTTTGGGGTTACTAAGAGTTTTAGCTCAAGCATAATGATTTTACAGGCTAGTTAGTTTATTATATTTTCATTCGACAATGCAGGCTTGATAGCTTGATATTGTATTTGATAAGTATCTAAATGAAAGCAATTTCTTGACTCTTTTCTACTTCTTTCAGATTTATGAGATAGTTTTGGATTACTGTGCTAGATAGTGCGTGTAGTTGTTGAGTGATATTAATGATGGTATTTGTAATCGTGTACCTATGCATTAGGGATATTAATGATAAATTTGGTACTTAGAAAGTATTTGTTTTTATTTTATTTTATTTTATCTAAAGAGTTTTTCGATGTTAAAAACTCTTTTAAAGTCTTTTAATACATGAAATTATAATATTTCAAAATTTGTAATAAATTTTAAATATTTTGAAAATAAAAAAATTGAATGATTTAATATATTAGATTATTTTATGTACTGTTGTGAGGAAATTAGAAAATAAAAATAGAATATTCCAAGCTGTGTATTTATAATTTTTTTTTTTTGACCTCTTAATAATTTTATTGTTGGGACAAAATTAAAAAAAAAAAAAAATTAGAGTGGAGGTTGAGAGTTAAAAGTAGGGGTGGAAAGGGAAATTTGCCTTTCCTTTTAGGAGAATGATGATGTTTTACAGAAAAGAGGCCAGAGAGGTTTTTCAACAAATCAATCTTTCTCTATTACTGACACCTGGAGGTAGCTATTGTTAAACTAAATAATCAATTCCCATCTCCTTATAAACTAAGGGCAAAAGTGGAATATAATTTTTTGTTTTGTTTCGCATATTTTTATTATATTTTAAACTCAAATTTAATACCAATCACATATGTTGGTGCCCTTGCCCTTACGCTATGGTCTCCAACATCTCATAGAGCAAGGTGAGGATTCACTACATGTTTTCTCTTTATATAATCCCTCTGTATCAACCTTAGGTAAGTCTCTCTCTCTCTACAGTTATTGTTCCGATTTCTAGTTCTAGCTTAAGGCGTAAGAGGTTTTGCCGACATAGTATCGACACCCTTGGCTACCCCTTGTTTCTTGTACATTTACTATTCTGATGACTAAAGGTACTATCACCAAGTAAGAGACTCTGTTCTAATCAACACTTTTCATTCATACCACAACTATCAAAAGTCAGTGTCTTAATCGTATATCATTTAAATAAATTCAATAATAACCATACATTATTAAACATTATTTTTTTTAAATAAAAACACAAAATTTATAGACATATAATACCTAAATCATATAATTTTAAATGAAAGTTCGTGGTTGGTTATAGGGGTGGGCACCCGACGGGTTGGATCAGATTTGGCCCAACCCGACTCAACCTGACGAGTTGTCAGGTTGACACAAATAGATCCGAGGTCAAGTTTGGGTAAAAATGAATCTGATATGTTCAGGTTAGGTTGAGGTTAAATCGGGTTATCAGGTTAGCGGTCTAATCAATATATGTATTTTTTATCAATTCGAATCGAGATTGGGTCGGTTCAATTAACTTAATATTTATATGATAAATAAAAAAATTTTACATAATGCATACAGAATGGGATGTAACTTGGTAATAACCTTACAAAAGGTGTTATTGAGTGTGGAGGGTTCGAATCTAAGTATTTTTAAATAATATACTCAGGTCGGGTTTCAGGTTTTTACACTAGAACACAAAAAAAAAAAAAAAAAAACCTCAAACCCATACAAGTTGAGAAATACAAAACTTGATTTAGTTTTAACCCATTGCTCAAACTGATCAAAATCCGACGATCCAAACCGATAAGATATGCCCACCCCTAGTTGGTTACACCAAACTTGATATATGATGAACAGTGTCAAAGAAAGAGTTAAAAAGGAAAAGGAAAAAGGAATTTGGAACCTAATGCCAACAATATTAAACAAATATTACTTTAATGATTCTGCTACTTAAAAAACAAGAACAAAACAAAAGAGAACAACAAAAGAAAGGGTTAGTTCTATGTGATTGTCAAATAATTAAAAAAAAAAAAAAGAAGAGTAAACAGCAATTTCAAGGACACATGTTGAAATTCTCACTTTAATAAAGGGCAACAAAAAGTTGTCAAATTTAAAGCATAAAATAAGAGGACATAATTTCCACAACCACCCTTGAGGTTTAGATAAAACGAGACCCAAGCTTTTCCAAAATTGTGAAGACCTCCCCATTCAAAGAATCTAATTAATTTGATTAATTCTCATTGGTGCTCTTACAATTAATTATAAGAAATAATTAAGTCTAAAAGTGTAATTATATTGTGATTAATTAAATTATTTATATAAGAGAATTTCTTACAATTCTGTCAAACCTTTGACATCTATTAGTTTGTAAAACGCTCATCTTTATTCGTTTTCTATTTCTTTCGAAGCCTCCACCATCACCATTAGTTTTCAGGAATTTTACAACAAATATTTTATTTTTTCACTAATTTTTTTATTCAATCAAAATGTGGAAAGTACCTTTTATATAAATAGAGAAGAATTAATATTTGCACGCATAATTTTATGTGTCTTTTCTTATTAGTCTTTCAATTGTTTGATGAATTAACATTCTTAAATAAATGATTTATTTGTTTTAATGTTAATTGTTAGATGTAATAAAATAAATAAGTGAAATATAAATTAAAAGAAATATAGATTATTTTTTTTATTAAATGATTGTATATCATTTAGAACAACTAAAATTTGACTTGTGATAATAGATTTTGGCCCACTCTAATCTACAACCATTCTTTCAACACATTAATCATAAGTTAATTCAATTAAAATGTTTAATGTGTTTGTCAATTTCAAAGAATTTTTTTAATTTTATTTCAAAGAATTTTTTTAATTTTCTTTGTTGTCACTTTAACACATTAAATGTATATCGGTTTCTTAAATAATGATGTACTATTTGATAAGGCTCAGTTTTAACTTAATTTTATACACTCATTTATAATTATTTATTTTTCTAATCTAATGGTAAAAATAGTTGCTGGGTTGACATGAAAAAAATTACATCTTTAATTTTTCTTTCTTATATGTAGATTATCGTAAATCGATAACTATCAAAGAGTATATAAAATTAAATAAAAAAATTTAAACATATTATTTAACTATATCTTAATACCATCATCGTTTAGTTTAGTTTGACATCTTATTAGATGATTAAGAAATCACCTAAATGTGTTGATGAAGAATTAGAGATACCTTCTCTTTTCCCTTTTCTTTTTTGGAATTTGTACCTTCTTTCTTTCCTGTGAAAAATAGCAACTCTTTAACCGAAATGGCAATCCCAAAAAAACCGAAATTGCACTTGTTATATGCATCCATTCATGGGGATAACATAACATACTATTGCATTGCCCATCAAAATTAAATGAATTAAAATGAAAAAAGTTTTTTTTTTTTTTTTTTTTTTTGGGGGTTNAAAATTAAATTAATTAAAATTAAAAAATTTTTTTTTTTTTTTTTTTTTTTCGGGCTTAAGTCATGTTTACGTTAGGTGTGGTTGTTTGTTCCTAGTTTTAATAAATAAATAAATAAATAAATTAATTTAAGTGTTTCTCTCTATGTGTGTGTTTTTGTCTTTGAGTTGGAGAGAGCAAAGCTTGATAATAATAACCAAAGCATACCCAACCCAACTGGTGTTCCTCTTCCTCCCATTTAATAAATAAAACCTTCCTCTCTTTATATTGATTATAAAGATTTTGTTTTTGCAAATGGGCATCTGTTCTTAGGCAACAGAGAGAGATAGTGTGTTTATTTCATTTGATTTGTTTGGAAAAATAAGACAAAAAGTTTGTAATTTGAAATAATTTATTATTTGCTCAATTAAAAGGTCTTTGTTTGTGTGTGATCGTATCGTATCATGGCTGCGGTTTCTGAGATTTCGAAGAATGAGTTAGAAACATCGAAATCAGATTCAGAATTCAATGTGCAAAAGCTGGTTGATATGTTTACAAAGTTGAATCCTTTGGCTAAGGAGTTCTTTCCTTCATATTATCATCACCACCTGTCTCTGTCTAATAATAATAATACCCATAAGCCATCTTCTCCCAACAACAACAGCAGGGTATTCACTCTTCACTCTTTTTTTTTTTTTTTTAATTTAATTTAATTTAATATGATTTGGGAAGATTGGGTTTTTGGGGTTTTCATTTTCCCAGAAATGAAATGAAATGTTGGTTCGTTTTTGTTTATACAGTAATTGACTTTCGTTATTGCTTATGCTTTTGTAATTTAAATTAATTAATTTTGGTAAATACATTTTGTTTCTCTTCAGAGAAAAAATAACTTTAATCAGGGCCAGGGAAGAAGGAGGTTGAATGGAAAAGGTTTTAGAGCTCAAAGAGAAGATAGCATCAGACGTACAGTATATGTTTCTGATATCGATCAGAATGTATGTCTCTTATTCTCACTTCTTTCAATGTAAAATCTTTCAATACCAATTTTAATTTTCTTCTTCTTCTCTTTTTTTAGATTACTGAAGAGCAGCTTGCTGGATTATTTACTAATTGTGGACAAGTAAGTTAGATTGACTGTTTGCATATATTTCTTTCATTCATTCTAATTAAGATGAAATTAACACCCGCTTTTGGTCCTTGTAATCAAAAGAGAGATTATGACTCTCTATTTTTGGATACCCTTCTTACATGGAAATTAGATTAAGGATGTTTTTTGTTTCAAACTAAGCAAAACCTCCACTGGTTTTCGGGTTAGTGATGACAAAAGAGCCTAGGTTTAAATGCTACAATGAAAGGATAATTAAGAACCTTAGAGTATCTGTTTTCTAAATCAAGTCTTTGTTGATGCTTTTGATGGACCTATGGGGAGGAATTTGGTACTGGGAAATCGGAGTTTGTAGCTCTAAATTTCTTGGGTTAACAGGCCTGGAAGAAGAAAGGCTATCTTAGGCCCTTAGTGATCTGACAGTGCTGAGTGGAAGGAGTTACTCTATGGATAACTGTCTGATCTTCCCCATGTGGAAATTCTTAAATGAACAATTTCGCTGAAATCTTTCAATTTCTTAGTTTAACATGTTCAACTCTATGTATTCCTCTATTTGTGAAAGCGAATAGGAGAATTGAGATTGGTCTGTCTTGTCTTAGACTAGCCATCCTCCATCTGTCTTTGACTATCTTGATAATATCTCGTTCTTGTCTTTCTGCTTAAGTGGCAAAGAGAAGTGCTTTTGTTACTGAGTAGTGAACAGTCATAAGAAGGTGACATTAGAAGAATTCCAAATCTGCTTCTTAACACACCTGAATTATGCGCATTACATGGTTACATAATGTATTTTCTTGCATGATATCTGTTGCTAACTTTTCTACAACTATGATTATTCCTGATATAGTGCTTCATGAAGTGTAAAATGCTTGTCTTTTTTGTGCTGTCACCTTTTAGAACAATGCTTATAATTGTCTTCTTTTCGTGTTGTGAATATGATTTTCAATTTTTTTCAGATCTGGGTGCAAGTTGCTTTTATATTTGATATCACTGAATATCCCAGCTCTTAAAAGGAAAAATGAAATCATTGAGGTGTTACTAATTATTTTATTTTATTTTATTTCAATTGAAGGTTGTTGATTGTCGAGTTTGTGGAGATCCACATTCAGTTCTTCGTTTTGCTTTTGTGGAGTTTGCAAATGAGCGTAAGTTTCTATTGATCTTGCCTGGAAGTTTGTTCTTGATATTTTCGCAGATCAATTGAATATATGATATCTCTTACATGTTGCTCTAATGTCCACAGAAGGGGCAAGAGCAGCTTTAAACCTTGGTGGGACAATGCTAGGGTACTATCCAGTTAGGGTCTTACCTTCAAAAACTGCAATCCTTCCTGTGAATCCTACATTTCTCCCTAGGGTATGAATGAATTATTCTATGTCCATTGGTACTTGCATTAATTTATGTGATAATGGCTGCATAATAGTTTCATTTTATCATTATTATAATGTTTTTCTCTACGGTAGTTTTTTCCCTTATCATATTCTTAAGATTTAGTTAAATGCAGTCAGAAGATGAAAGGGAAATGTGTTCTCGCACGGTCTATTGCACAAATATTGACAAGAAGGTAAGACGACTTTTCCTTGTTTAGAATGGTGAATATTTAAGTGGTTTGATGTTTGTTCACAATATTGGTCATCATGGTTATTTTCTCTGCTCTTGGTAGAAGAAACTCAGGCTAGTTGATATTGTTTTCAGCTAAAAATTTCATTATGAGTGCAGGTTTCTCAAGCAGAAGTAAGAAATTTCTTTGAAACAGCCTGCGGTGAGGTCAGAACATTTCCAAACATTTTTATTGCTTAGTTTTTTATTCTGTTGATCAGATAAGTATGTATGCTTCTGTAAAAGAGTTCTTTAATGCATAATATTAAATTTCATACACAGGTTACTCGTCTGAGGCTCTTGGGAGATCATGTGCATTCAACTCGTATAGCTTTTGTTGAGTTTTCTATGGTACACTATATTTATGTTAAGATTCAAGAGTTGCTTTGTGCTTGGATATGTCCATAAAATGTTCGAAACATTTTTATTTTATTTATTTATTTTAATCTTTGTAAATTTTGATATAGGTTGCATTATCATCTATATGTAGTGTCAACTGAATCACTGTTCTTTACACAAAGTTTGTATGTAAAATGTACACCTCTAGTTTCTCCTTATTTCTTATAATCTTACCACCATTTAGGTCTTGCGCCGGATGAACATTCTATCTGCAATTTTATTACCTAAGTTTAGGGAATGTTTTGAATATCAATCCAATAGATATGAGATATTTTTGTAGTTCATATACTTTCTGAGCACTTATAAGCAAAAATTATTGTTTCAATTTCTTTTTCTGGTTAGATCCATTTAAGTAGAAATATTTATTAAAAGCAGAAGGCAACTTTTCCAATTTTGCCAAGTAAATTACACCTTTTGACCCTTGAATTCTTGTATCTTGTGGCTACAAGAAAGACCAAGTCCCTTTGCCAGCTTTGATACTCCTTAAAAAGGATAGTTGGAACGACTTACGTGTTCCTTGTTACAGAGAAGATGCTTAAATGTAACATAGAAAAGAAGATGGTGTTTCCATTAATCATTATACTTGTGTATGAGAATCTGAAAGGAGTCAGATCATTTGAAATCTGTCTTTCATTGCCTGGGTATTTGTGGTTTGCAATGTGACATGATTTTTCCTTCCTATATGCACAATTTATGTTCTCATGTAACAAAACCTTTGCTATTTGTCTCTAGTTGTATATTGAAAAATAAATATGGAGTGTTTGATATTCAGATTGGGCAAGTTTCACTAGTTTTGAGTTGATAAAACAGTTTTGATAGGTAAGATAGAAAAACTGTATCTGCTTTTTTGTTTTTGTTTTTCTCTTTCTTTTCTTTTCTGGATAAATGATAGTGTAAGTATATGACAGAATTGTTCTGCTACTAAAGGGATCTCAGTATTTACGGACTTCTGTTAGGACTGATTTATAGAGATTTCTCTTGTCAAAGAAAAATGCTGCCTTTCTGGTCTATCTAGGTGGCTGGTTAACAAATATAATGAACTTTCAACTTTAAGTGAAAACCTCCATAATTGAGGATGCTAGTTGACTGAATGGTAAGTTTGTTATTGTGTCCATGCCTCATACTTACCATTGTGGCATATTGTGATAATATCTTCACTTCCCATTTCTGTTTACCCAATAAGAATGAAAATGGAATCTTTGAGTCTATCTTCATCTTGAACTAGCGCAATATGGCTACTAAAATTGACATCGGGAAATTATTGATATGCAGTCTATTCTTCGTGTTAGTTGTCTTGGCAATAGCATGTGGCAATTTGAATGATAGTTTCTATATGTCTGACTATCCAACTTAGTGTTGTTGAATGACAAAAATTTTGGAAATATGTTTCCTTTAATCGGGACAGGATGCTTTCATTTTGACATTCTTGATTTGGTCAATCCTAGGTGTATGTCGAGCTCATTTTGGGTGTGTGTGCATGCTTGCACATGGACGTTTCAACTATGTGCAGAATAGTTGTTTATGAGAAAATTTGAAATCACGAAATGTTGTATGGAAACTGTGCCTGCTTGGAGGCATTTTGTCATAGTAGTTTTTGTTGGTGATAGTAATTTCTTATAGTCTTGTATTAATTGACATCTTGAAGATATGCAAAGAAGATATTGTATACTGGGATTACTTTTTGAATATATGTATATATATTTTTTCTTAACTAGTCTTAACCAGTTATTCAACAGCAAGGTAATCAGTAGCTGGATGAGATGTCTATTCAGTATCTGGATGGGATGTCTATTATCTAATGCTCTTTGATGTTGATTTGCTGTGCCTATTAAGTTACTCTTGAAGAAGTTGACTAAATGGTGATTATTGTAGTTATATTTTTGTGATGCTTAATTTTTTATTTCCTTATTAATTTCATGTGATGTCCCTGTATATTTTACATTATTTTGTATGGAATGGCTTATATATTCAATTAATTATTCTATGAATTGTAGTCGGTAGTTAGGAATTAGAGCTTTGGCGTTGTGACTAACTCTCGAATTTTTCTGGAGAAGATGACTTCTCATTTTTTCATCCCATACAATTTTAATTTTATGTCTGAAATCAATGCCGCCAAATGCAGCCTTAGTTTCTTTTATCTTTTGATATACTTGTGTGTTGGGCTTCTTGGCCTTCCATTTTCTTTGTAAGGTTTAATCGTTAAATATACACTTATCTTTGAAACAAATCTTTTATTTGCTTGATTTTCGCCCAAGTTCATAGCATCACCATGTGGAACCATTAACATTTCCATGCTGCATCTTTAATGTGCACATGCATGCACACACAAACATGCACATCTGTAGATCTATCTATAAGGGTATTACCTCTTTGCCTAATGCTCCTGTTTATGCAATTTGATTGAATTTTTGTGCTGAGAATGAAAATATTCGTGTTTATTCTCAGTCTGAAACTTTTCTTTACATTAACAGGCGGAGAGTGCTATTGTTGCACTGAATTGTAGCGGGATGGTCCTGGGAACCCAGCCCATCAGGTATGGTTCTTTAAACTTTTTCTTTCAGAATTTTTTTGCGTTTATAAATGATTTCAAGTGAGCGTGATGTTACTATATTTTCTAAACCTGGATAATTAATTAGGGTAAGTCCATCAAAGACACCTGTAAGGCCTCGAGTTACGCGCCCGGCATTGCATTAGCTGATCATTCAGATGCTTAAAGATCCATGGATGGAATTTGGTGGTTTTCCAGTTGATAGTAGCTTTGTTGTGTTGAAAGGGTGGTGAAACTTCCCTTTGTTTCAGTATTTCCATCTTTTCTTCTGCAACATTAACTTTTTCTGTGATGAGCATATGGTGGTTTACCTGAAATTGAAGTGTTAACCAGAACATCTTAGATCTCTCAAAATTTTTGATCATGCTGCTAATTTTCAGTTTGTTCCTGTGGTGATTGGGATTATAGCCTTGGCCATGCCGCCTAAGCAGGACATCAAAGGTTGCATCCTTAATGGCTCTGGGAAAATAAGTCAATACATTTTATAAAAAAATACTCAAGAAATTCTGATATTACCCATCGAAAGTCCTCGAGCTGCATTCCATCTATTGACAATATATTGACAAAATGTAGAAAATAGAGTTGAGTCGCTGATTTTAGTTTTAACCTAACACTTTTTTTTTTTTTTTTTTTTAATATATTAGCTAGCAAGNGTTTTAACCTAACACTTTTTTTTTTTTTTTTTTTTAAGATATTAGCTAGCAAGAGTGTCGACCGTGTTGAGCTAGTTCATTCAACAGCTTGACACATGCTTGTTTAGATGTTTAACAAGTGTTTAGTAAGGTCTCAAGTTGTCGAGTGATACCAGATGTTTATTGAGCATGGTGACTAGATGTTTGTCGAGCACAATGTTGAGCTATCAAGCCTTAAAATTGTGGTTGAGAAGATGAAAACTTGAATACACTAAAAATATTTAGGGTTTGGTGGTCTCAATTGAACTAGTATTTCTCCGACAAATTTCTTACTTGGATTCTAATTAGACGGAGCACCGAGATACTTCAAAGTTTGTGTATTGGGGCCACCTTATGGATGGACTTGGAGTGAAAATCGTAGTAGCTGCTGAAGTTAAGTGGAGCCAATAAAAAGTATAAGTAAGTCGGAATGAAAAATGGCTCAATCCACATGATCCATTAGGATGCATTGGGCATAGATTTTTATTATTTATTTATTTTTTTTCTAATCAATAGAACATCTAAATCGAAATAAAATAATATTTTTTATAGATGACTAATTTTAAACGGGTGAAATTATTTGTACCAAAAATTTATTCTTAACACTCAATTTTAGTGTAGATAGATAAAATTTAAGACTAATGTAACGAGTTTAAAGTTTATATCTCAATTTTATATTTCAAATTAATGTGACATCAAGTGAATTATAAGGTAAATAAATTAGTATTTATTATTTTAATTTTTATTTATTTATTTTATCATTCACTTGATGTCATATCAATTTTGAATATAAAATTTGGATATAAATTTTGTACATATAACATTATTAAAAATTAATTTATTATTTATTATTTTAACTTTTATATACAATCTGAAATATAAAATTGAGATTCAAACTTTATAATTTATTCTCTGACATTTATTATTATTGGGTCCCATTGTTATATCCAAAATTACCCTTTCTTCATATTCAACTTACTTGAGAATTAGTCGTGATGCACGTACGCTAGTTCAAACACCTCAGTTTCCAATATATATATATATATTACTAGTTTAGTTTATCCTTCAAATGTTTTTTTAGTATGAGTTAATTAACATGTTATTCATCTGTTGAGGGTACAGAATAGCCAATTTCGAAACAAGAAAAATTCCCACCTCAAAAGTTGATAAAAGAGACCGCAAAATTATAATAAGAACAAAATTTCAGTAAATATCTTCCACAATCGGAAAAGAAGAGATGAAATTATAATATATTGTATTTAATAATTATTATGTAAAAGAATAATTACCACTAATAAATTAATTCTTAAAAATGTTAAGTAATCTTTAATTTTATATATCAAGAATAATATTAAAAAAGTGATGATTATCAAGTGAAGAAAATCAAAGTAACAAATGTTAATGAATAATATGACACATGGTTTTGTATACAAAAAATTCGTATACATAACATTAGTTATATATTAAAGATGTCATAACTGCAGATTTTAAGCGACGTAAATTAGACCAGAAATTTCTTAAATCAAACCTTAAAATTTTATATAGAAAAATTAAAGGGTAAACGAAAGCTTAGATAAAACGAGAATTCTTAATTGATTTAAATAACTAGTAGAGAAGAATTAGAAGATTAAACATGGAAGTACAAATGCACAAACGAGAAAAAACTAGATGCAAGGAGCTGGGATTTGTCGGCCATAAGAGGCTCCATTGACATGAGAGCACCATGAAGTTGCAGGCCCATCAGGTCCATGGTGGACCAAATTTATGTCTTTTAGCTGGATGTTCCTGCATGGAAAGCTTGGGCTACACTGAAAATTTACAGCAACTTTTGTGGTGGAAACCCCCCAAATGTTCGTGTATGTCGCATCTTTCACTTGGACGTGTGAGGGAGTCTGAAGGGAACAACACAAAAAGTTGAATTATGACGAGAATTGCAATTAAGTAATCAATATTAATTATAATGCACGAATTGCAATAGTGAGAAGAAAATTTACTTGTTGACAATGGCCGGATGGGCAATAGCGCTGATCGATGATGATGGGGTTTTGGACATTATTCATGTGGATGTTTTGATATGTGAGAGAAGAAGCAACATTGGGCATAGAAGAAGGCCAAGATTTGATCCTCACACCGTTAGTTGTGTTGGTGAAGGTGCAGTTTTCAACAGTAACTCCATAAACGTTGTTCTCATTGGGGTCCCCGCCAAGGCTTCCGACGCTGATGCCATGGCCAGGCCCGCAAGACACATTAGAAATGTGAATGTTGGAGCTTCCAGAGACTAAGGATACACAGTCATCGCCAGTGGCTATGCGAGTAGTCCAGATTCTGATCTGGTCTGAGTTGCCAATCTTGATGCCATCAGTGTTAGGGCTGTCTCCTGGGGCTGATATTCTGACGTTGCTCACTCTAACGTTTCTGCATCCGAACATCAACAAGTGGGTGGCTTTGCTGTCCAGTGATGTTATGTGGTGAACTCTTGAATTCGTCACAAACTCGAATCTCATCGACTGATCATTAAATTAATTAGATTAAGAAGGAAGTTAAAAATCATTTAATTAATTTACTATATTTAAGTCACTTGAGAGATTCCTTATAAATGAACTTACAACAGGAAGCTCCCTGCAGTTGGGATCCTTCTGGCATGTATTGTGCGACCAAGCAGAGCGTCCTTGGCCGTCCAAGACGCCGCCACCAGTAACCTCCAACCCATTAACATATCGAAAAGCTATCCATTGACCACTTTCCATTGAAAACAGATTGGTTGGAGCCTTAAGCACTCCTTTCATAAAGAACAAAACCGAGTTCTTGCATGGACCCAAGAACGTCACCGATCCCGTCAAAAATGTTCCACTTGGGATGTAAACAGTCGCCTTTCTCTTCTCTCTGCATGCATCATTCCATGCTCTCAAAAACGCCTGGAAGAAAGCATCACATATATGAATACCAATTATATATATTACATTATATATTCAATCTTAATTACAAAATAATTATGCACGTTACGTGAATTACTAATAATAATAATTACCTTTGTGTTGTCTGTATGGCCATCCGCAACTGCACCATACTTTGTTACATCAAAAACCTTGAGCTGAGCTTTTGCAACCAATGCCAAGCAAAAGAACATGATCATGATCCAAATGAAAACCCTGGACAAAGCCATTGTCAAACTTATTATCTTCTTACTCTGATTTTTCTGCTAATGATTTATACAACTTCAGTTGTTCTTTCTTCTTCTATATATATATATATATATGAGTGATGATTATAATGTTGGGAATCAAATTATAGCTAGAATAATTTGTTTCTATGTTTTGTGGGAATTCTTTTGGTATATTTTCATTTTCATGCTAGGTTTGGGGTCGTGAATGATTCCTTCCTTTCTAGTAAAATCAAAACTCGAAGAACAAATATATGGAAGTTATATAAATATTATAATATCCAATAATCAATCTCATCAAATATATATAGAAAGATTAGATTATATATCAAAATCTATCATGCAAATTATTAGTTAATGGTGGATGACATTCTAAGAGTCAAAGAGCGATCATTAATTTCAATTGGAACATGGTAAATTTAATTGAGGCGCCAAAAGAGCCAATTAATTTCTCAGCTAGTCAGATAGGCATAAACATAATTTTGGAATTGGCTAAAAGTCAGCAAATTTTACTATACAATTTACTCAATTTTAAACGTGAATTTTAGAGAATTAATAAAGGGAACTTTAACTGCTCTTGGATCAAAGGGTGAAATCTTCACCCTTTGATATTGTGTGAAAATTAGATAACCAAATACCTCAAAAATAGGTTGACTTTCACCTGTTATTCAGGTTACAGGTAAGTTATTTGTATTCAGTTACTTAATTTACTATTTGATAATTTTTTTTAAAATTATATAAAAGGGTTTTAAATATTTAAAATAACGCAATACTAAAATATAAAGAAAATAAAAATTTTCTTTATAATAATAATTATATACCTAAATACATTATAAATGAATCTTTTAAAAAGTAAGATATATATTTAATTTTTTATATAAATTAAATAATAAAAAAGAAAATAGTAGTAATCATTGAGATGTTATGTAACATGAGTCATGAAGATATTTTATAATTAATATTAGTTCATAGATATTCTTTGACTTGACAAAGTAGGATTCAAACCATAACTTATATTTCTTATAAAATATTTAATAAAATTTATTATAACCCAAATCTTTAAGTAGTTGCAATTGAAGTATAAACCAAAAACCTAATCATTCAACAAATAGGTTTTGATAACTACATGCATATGGATCATATGGTAATGACCAATAGGTCTTATGTTTAACAATTCATCTTAATTTCATATTTTTTATTTAAAAAATATAAATAATTGGTAAGATCTAAATTATCATTCAACTGTCAATTAAAAAAAATTAAAGAGTAAAATAAACCATTTTTAAATCTGAAAAATAAATAATGCCTATCAAATATTATGTAGGGGTAAACTAGTCATTTTAATAGTCAATAGTAGTCAAATGTTAAAGTTAATTTAAAAAGAAAAAAAAGAAAGAAAAACTAATAACAAGGATGTAATAGCTAATTTCGCAAAGAGATTTCCTGCCTTGGCCATTAAGTAATTGACTTCATCAAGTCACGTCGGGCTGCACATGCATTAATTAATCAACCTTTTGGATGCTTTTGTGACGGTTGACTTTGTCAATATATGTGGACGGTTCATACAGTGGCCAAACATATTAGGCCTGCCAGAAGTTTTTAAGAAGTTTATTTAGACCCTTTTAGTTTGAAAAATAGGTACTTACCTCCCCTGTCAGAAAACCAGTCTGACACCATTAACAAAATTAGTTTGAGCTTTCTTCAAACCTTTTTCAAAATGGTCACAACTGAGGGGAAAAAAAAAAGATTAAACGCTATTATTTTTCCCTTTATTATTCAGTTTAAAAAACAAATTTGTCCATTTATTTATGTAAAATTTAATAGTGTTTATTTATCATCAACCAAGGTGTTAGTTTTTATTATAAGGTAATATCAAAAATTATTCTCATTTTTTGAACAAAATTTACTTTATTATTGTAATTAAAAACTCCCCTGAAGTTTATATAAATTTTTTATCAACTGATAAAATCCGTTAGTTTATACCGTAACCTTATTCAGATTTTTTTTTAAATTTTAACTTCTTAAAAAAAAAAAAAAAAAAACTATTATCTCGGCTGCGCCACCTCAAATTTCTCACTGTTGTACTGTCGCCTCCCTTGTCCCTCCTCTCCATCACCAACAAAAAGAAATTTTTTTCAAAAAAAAGGGAAGATCTTCGGTTACTACTACACCCAAATCATTCACTTTATCAAAGATCATTCCAAACTATGATGGGTTCACCTTTAACCCAATGCTTTTGAAAACTTGAAATTTCTTCTTCCTCTTGAATGTCAGCTGAAGATGGAGAATACAAGAAGTTGCCGTAAGATCCTTCTCCAGAAGCAGCTCTACATAACATCTCTGTCATTAATTAATTACATATCTATGATTATAAATAGTTAGCCAGTAAATCGGAGGTGGCTGATTTAATTATCCGAGAATAATTAATAACCTTACACGGCTGATTGAACGACGGGAAGGTTAAGTATCCATATTTCAAACAAAGGGGTTCTAAGTGATAGTTTTCAAAACCTGGGGGAGGCTAGTTTTACCCGTCTAGAATTAATTTCATTGTCATATGCTTCTTTTCCACTCGTATATTATTTATTTACCTGACATGTAACTGTCCTTTTACTTCTTTTAAAAGGGGAACATTACATAGACCCCCCAATTAAATTTTAAAGAAATTCTTAACTCCAGATTTTTGTTAAATTAAAATTTATTTCGAAATTTTTAGAGGATAAATGTTACTTTTTACAAAAATAGTGATAATTTTTTAGAGATAAATATTAATTTAACAAAAATTTGGGGTTAAGTATTTTTTCAAGGGTCAGGTAAATATCCCCTTTTAAAAAGGGTATTTCTTTCAACCCCCAAAATATTATAAGGTCCATCGACATTCTACCTGAATACAAAATTAATATTGACCCTAAAAACTTAACTTTTGTTAGTTATACTTAACGGTACTATAGTAAGAATTCAAGATAAATATATAAAACCCCTATGATATATCCAAAAATAACAAACTCATCAATTTGATTATAAAGTAATATAAAAACATCATTTTTTATAATCCTTCAAAACTAATTAACATTGTGAGGGTATTATAGATATTTTATTTATTAAAATAATATAAAATATTAAAAATTAATAAAATTATTATAAGAATTTACAAAAAAATAACAAAAATATATTTCATTTACTAAATAATATTTATGAATTTAAATAATTTAGTAAATAATTTTTTATAAATTAAGCAAATAAATTATTTACTAAAAACTAAATAATTTTAATAAATTTAAATAATAAAAATATATTTCATTTACTAAATAATTTTAGT
>JANKKB010029461.1:0-23929 GCA_026225775.1 Bursera palmeri | reverse complement strand
AACATCTTTATAAACTCCAAAACCCTTCTTTAACCATATAACGTGAGATTCAACAATATAAAACTATAATATAAACTTTTTATGTTTTATGTTACGTTATTAGTCTTATATTTTTTTACAAATCTATGTAACGTATGAATTTATTCGCTGGTTAGTCTACATTCAAGTTATTAAAAAATATGTTTTAAGATTGTTATTATGATCTGTCTACGTTCTTCATAGTTTTATATTGATCATAGAGATTTCATTATTTTTCTTTATTTATTAATGTATTTCAACATGGTAATCAAGAAATTTTATAAGAAAAAGTTGTTTTTGTTTTTTATTTTTTGGGTTATGATTTCAAAAAGATGAGATGCTCTTGAAGGCCCTAGTGGTCCACCATAACTCATCTCTAACTTTTTTCTTTCCTTGACCATGATGTGTGCCATACATGTTCTCTTCAGCCAACAAGGTTGTGAGGGTGGCTGGACCTACTCAAAAATATTTTTGTTTCCATGAATGTTTTGAGAAACAGAAAAATAACACCAACCCATCAATAATTTTCTTTTATAACTCACATGAACAATCAAATAATCATAAATTATTCTTGGTATGGAAGGTGGGGTCTTTATAGTTCAGTTGGATCATCAGCTATTTTTTATTTTAATTTCTTTATATATATAATTTAAAAAAACTTTAAAAAAATTATTCTATGATGTAAAGGGAGGCCGTTTCTACCAAATACCAAAAAAAAAAAAAAAAGGAAAATAAACTTGCATTATAGAAACGATTTGGTACTGCATAGATTATTGGTCCAGCACAAGTCCGGAGGTGGCAAACTAGACCCACTTCTCTTCTATCATTACGAGATTGATTGGTTTTTTTAAGATCATTTTCAATCTGATTTTGTTGCTCTTTAATTAGTAACCAAAATTTAGCACTAATAGAAAAAAAGAAATCCATCTATATATTCATTTTTTTAATTTAATAATTTCACCATTTTAACTGATAAATAATTATTTAATTTGTTTTTGTAGGCTTAGGTTTTTTTTTTTTGGATCTTAAAGATATATTTGTTTTTTTAATTTCAACATCTGTTAAAACATCTAAAATTAGTATTTTTATACGTCTATCTTTATTGATATTATTTTTATTTATGTAATTGTGTTTGTTAACACTTGATATATTAAAAATATATATAAATCAATATTTTGATAAAATTAATATTAAAATAATAATTTATATAATATATTTATTTAAATATGTACTGCTTTGTAAAAGTTTTAGACAAATGAGTTTTACATAAATTAGGTAATGAAATTTTATAGAACTAGGGGTGAAATAATATTTTCAAATTTGAGAATTAGATGAAAACTAAAAAATTTATCTTTTCTATTTTAGATTAAATTTTATGAAAGTAAGTCTTGAGCTAAAAAAAATAAATATGCTAAAATATCTAAATGACTGATAATCAATGCTATAAAAATCAAAGGTTAAGTAAAAAGGATTTCAAACGATGATTAAAATTTTACATTCATTAAAGAACATTAATTTGCACATTAGAATATCTTATTCTTTACCGAATATCTAATAATTTAATAATTTTCTTAGAATAATAGGTAGCAATTGGTTGCGATAATATTATTTTTTAATAGATATTACTATTAATATATTTTTCTTAAAATAAGAAAGATTTATTTTTAAAGGCCATTAATAAAATGCTAACAGTCTACATAAATAAGAACGGATTATCTTTTAAAACAGAAAAATATACACTCATAATATCTATTAATGTATTCATAATATCGAATGTTAAATTTATAATAGTTAATGATTATTACTAATAAATTAATACGATAAATGTCATATAATAAATTCAAAAGTAATTTTATACACTATAAAAAAGGTAATTAAATTAAGTTATGGGTATAATATAAGAAAAAAAATAATAACATCTTAAAACACTGCAAATCGAAAATACTAATTACCAAGGATCAGAAACATTAAAAGTAATTTTTTTTTAGTTTGGAAACGATTTTTTGAAAATATATAAAACAAGTTTGATATAATATTTAGAAACTATTTTGTAAATTAAAATTTATTTTTATTTTTACTAAATTCGTGTCACCTCATATTTTATTTGTTAGGTTATAAAAACTGATTATAGATATATTGTTAATTATAATATTATAAAATATAAGTTTTATGAATAATTCGACATCTACAAGCTAAATCAACAACCAACCTCATTTAGTAAAATTTTATTCAACGAATAATTAATATATCATGTAATTAAGTTTTCTATTTTATTTTTTATTTTTTATTCTTTAATTAAAAATTTGTCATCTATCTTGTAACGGATTGGTCGCTACGTAGATATAATATTAGTTATATTTTATTAGTTAAATAAAAACTAAGAATAAATTATGAAAGTTATGTCCAATAGTTTGTATAGTTTTTATATTATATTTATTTGTGTAAAATTTTTCAATTATTTTATAAAAAATCCGATTGGGTAAATGTTTACGATGAGATATTTGAGGAAAAATCCGAAAATAAAAATGTATATTTAAAAAAAAAAAAAAAAAAGAAAGAAAGAAAAGCAACGTAGCCGGTGCCATCGTCACCNCAGAGATATTTGAGGAAAAATCCGAAAATAAAAATGTATATTTAAAAAAAAAAAAAAAAAAAGAAAGAAAGAAAAGCAACGTAGCCGGTGCCATCGTCACCGGATCTTTTAAGGCTTAAATAACGACTTTGTCTGCCCAAACAAACAACGCCTTATCTTTCTTTCTTTCTTCTCTTTTTTCTTCATCATATTCATTCATCGTCATAATTCATTCATTCATAGCTCGCTCTCTCTCTCTCGCTCTTTCTGAATTTACAAATCTCAAAAAGCCCCCGACATAAAGTTTGAGAGAGAAAAACCAACTCTTCACAACACTACTTCAATTATTCACTTTTCTTCTCACTTTCTTTTCTTTATTGCCAGCTCTGACTCTGCCTCTGCCTCCCCGCAATCCTTCATCACTCACAGAGATAGAGATCTCTCTTCCAGGTACCCTCTTTCGTCTTCTGTTTATGATCATAACCATTTCTTCCTCTGATCAGGTCGCTCGTTTCTCAATTTCGTTTTTGATTTGTTGGATCTCCATACTTTTTCTTCTTTTCTTTGCTGTTGGTTGATCTGGGTTGTTTTGATCTTGTTTTGCCTCTGATGGGTTGTGCTTTTTTTTTTTAATCGTGTTTTGATCTGCTTATCTGATATCGATGTGAACTTTTGGCGGGTTCTGTTGTCCTTTGCCTTGCTTAATATGGCGATTCTTCTGTTGGTTTATTGTTTGTTCTTATCTGTTTTTGATCTCTTTTTTTTTTCTTCTTTGTGTATTTTGATTACAAACTTCGATTGAGCTGGGATGATTCTATTATACAAAACAGTAGGAGAAATGATGTGATTTGAAACTAAACTGAGAGTTTGAGGATCTTACTTTTTAGTTAAGTATTGAAACAAATCACTTCAATTTATGAGTGTATAGAAAGCGTCTCGGTTTCTTCATCTATGGAGATTGCTTCTGATCACCCAATTTGTAGCAATACTGATCAATGAGGCTGATGCTTCAGAAGTTGCTTCTGGTATTGCGGTTATTGAATAGTGGAAACTTTGATGAGAGTGGAATGCTCATGCAAAGTTAGACAAATCACTGATTTTGGATCTTCTTTTAAGCGTTTGATCGGTTGCACGCGAGAACTTTAATGTTGGAGAGCTGGCAATGCATACCACTTGCTGTATTTGGATACGAAATTGGGCAACCTGGGGATACTACATTGATGGTTCTTGTTATGTTATAGGGAAAGACTGCATGTTCTGTTTGAATTGTCTATCTCTGCAGAGTCAAATATGGAAACTTATAGAGAGAAAGAAACGGAAAGGTGATATTTTCCTTTTATACAGGGAAAGAATGCTGGTTAAACATCCTTAACTCTAGCACTTCTTTTTAAGCTTTTCGTATACTTTCATTGCCAGATTTCTGATGGAAAAGGATAGCAAATCTGAATGTAAGTTGACAAGTTGGTGTTTGTCAGGGAAATAAGTAGCTCCTTGCCCAGGCTTCATTTATGCAGAAATCTGAAACTAGAGTTTGGGTCAACTTATGAAAACCTTGTTATAGAGTATTCTGCATATCTTATTAAACCTGGAGGAATCAAGTCTGGACTCTAAACAATCATTGATGTTTCGTTATTAAGGAATTCAAATTTTGGGGACAATAGTAAGAGTGTTTTGTAAATCTTATGACTTTGTGACATGCAATGCTTTCAGAGGACTCATATCCCAAGACAAGCATTGTAATACTAAAGGGAAGAAGGGAAAAAGAAAAGGGAACAATATTGTCACTTTTAAGGCATCAGAGGGATCATGTGCCTTAAGTTCAAGTCTACATGATGAAGGTTTCTCCTCATTTTTGCTCTCTGAGAGATTTATATGATCCATATAACTAACTTTTCAAAGTTTCTTAACTTAAATCAATTAATTTGGAATTTCGTTTATCATTGGATGACTCACTTTAAATTGGAAGCTCAGTGAGGGAACTGTATTAAGATTAAATAAAATAAAAGATAATGGATGTTACAAACTTCAGGTTGACTTGCAATCGGGAGAAAGCATTCAAAGCAGGCTAGCTTGGATACCAGATCTCTAGATAACAAACCCCATCAAAAGTTAGATACCAAAACTAATGGTTTGAGGAAATAAAGTGAGTTAAATGTATACATGGGAGTGCAATGAGTATGATTTATTGCATAAAATGAATAATTCAATCATCTTTGCAAAGATTTTATGAGTAATCTGTTATGTTAGCAAGTCTGATCCTGTAAAAGATTACTGTACTTTTTGGTTTTACTACATTCTTGAACTTGAAGTTGAATAAACTGTACATTCTGCAAATTATCTTGTTTTTCAGATTGCAGTAAAGCTGTCTCTCCATATTGTTAGGAGAATAATAAAAGCAGGATATATTTGTGTCTTTGGCATGATTGTTTTGTTCTTCCCTGTTTTTGTTTTTAAATTTCCTTGCTCTGCTTATGAATTGTAGGGGAAAATTGAAAGGAAAGCAATGTGTTAGCTTATGAGGCTGTTTGCAATGACTATGATGTTAATTTAGCTTTAACAGTTTTTTATTGTGCCATTTCTAAGGCGTGGAATTAAACAAGCTTAGTTGGAGTGGTATTTGTTTCTTTTCATTTTCTTGATGTTTATATAATATCTCAATATCTATACCAAATGCAGTGGACTCTTTGCAAATCTACAAGCCTTTATTCTGTCCGTGCTTAGAATAACAGTAATAAAGAAAGATTTTTGGCTATGTCTACCTCTGCAAAGTCTATGGATCCTGCATTTCAAGGAGCGGGTCAAAGAGTGTATCCTTAATATGAGAAGCAACTTCTTAATTTCAGAATTGTGGAGACATTTGGACACACAGAACACACACACACACACACACACACAGAGAGATCTAAGACATTTATTTCTTGGTATTCACATACTATGTAACTGAAAAGTGAGAGTGGAATATGGTTTTGACTTCAGTTAGTGTTCATGAGTGAATTTTCTCGGTCGTTTCATTAAATGTTGTCATGCAATGCTTTCTCCTTTAAGATTGTCAAACTTAACATTTCACAGGGGGACTGAAATCTGGCGAATTGAAAACTTTCAGCCAGTTCCATTGCCTAAATCTGAACATGGAAAGTTCTACATGGGGGATTGTTACATCATCTTGCAGGTGCAAAAAGAGTCTTGAACCTCTATAGTTTTCTTTGTTTGGTTATATATATTTTAATCACTTGAATAGATAATTTACTACATTTATAAGGTGCTTGGTGACGATGTTTAGTAATTTTGAGTAAAAAGGAATGGTTGCACCATACTGTTATAAAATGATTTTTTTTTTTTTGGGTAGTTTGTATTAATTTTATGGTCTCTGTGCTCAGTTTTAAATGCTATACCAATATGTTATCAAAAACATACTTCTGGGTTTGGTTGAATCTTTTCACCAATTAGAATTTATATGGCAACATATATTATTACATGTGACCTGATTATTATTATTTTGATCTGACTGTGCCTGCCTTTCATGCTCTGTTTCCACAAGTTCACTACATGGGAGAAGGGGTTGATCATTTGCATTTTTACTCCTCCATGTAACTTATCTTTCATATGCATACACATATCTGTAGACAACAGCTGGCAAAGGAGGCGCTTATCTGTATGACATACATTTTTGGATCGGAAAAGATTCAAGTCAGGTGAGCTTTCAATGACCTTTATCTATATATGTTTTGTTATCTCTCTCTCTCTCTCTCTCTCTCTCTCTCTCTCTCTCTNTCAATGACCTTTATATATATATGTTTTGTTATCTCTCTCTCTCTCTCTCTCTCTCTCTCTCTCTCTCTCTCTATATATATATATATATATATATATACCTTTCCTGCACTTTGTACTTCTTTTGGCGAAACTTGGTAGTATTAAATGTTATGACGATTTAACATGAGATTTTTAGGTTGTTCCTAGTTTTTAGACATCCTGTTGATCTATAAATCTCAATATGTTGATACATTTTTTTTTTGGTTTTTTAAAAAAAAAGGATGAAGCGGGAACTGCAGCTATTAAAACAGTTGAACTTGATGCTGTTCTTGGAGGGCGTGCAGTGCAGCATCGGGAACTTCAAGGCCATGAATCTGATAAATTCTTGTCATATTTTAAACCTTGTATTATACCATTAGAAGGAGGTGTTGCTTCTGGTTTTAAAACCCCTGAAGAAGAACAGTTTGAAACACGCTTGTATGTGTGCAGAGGAAAACGAGTCGTCAGGATGAAGCAGGTATTGGATCTTAATAAACATTTCACAAATTCACGAGGAAATTCCATCAGATGTGTATCTACTTTAGATGAAGAAAATTTAACTCCCAATTTTGCTTGTGCAGGTTCCTTTTGCTCGGTCTTCACTAAATCATGACGACGTGTTTATACTGGACACTGAGAATAAGATTTATCAATTCAATGGCGCAAATTCCAATATCCAGGAACGCGCCAAGGCTTTGGAGGTAATTCAGTTTTTGAAGGAAAAGTATCATGACGGGACATGTGATGTTGCAATTGTTGGTAAGTGCATAATTAACTAAAATTTTGGTTTTTCCATTTTCTTTTCCTTTAAATGTTCAAGTGGCATTGATTAGCTACTGACTCTATTTCCTAATTGTATATTATAGTTGATAATTCTTCAGCTGTCACTTATTTGTTATTAATGGTATTCACCATGCTAGATGATGGGAAGTTAGATACAGAGTCAGACTCAGGTGAATTTTGGGTTCTTCTTGGTGGTTTTGCTCCAATTGGCAAGAAAGTTGCCTGTGAAGATGATGTTATTCCAGAAACCACTCCTCCACAACTTTATAGGTACTTTCGTTCATGCAAACTGTGAATTTTTATGCATGGAGAATTATTGTAGTCCTGATGTCTGTTCCAAATAAGGGTTGAAAACGGAAGTACTACTTCTGAATAATTAATTTTTGGTGCTCTTTACTTGTGTATTTGGCATTGAAATAACACAAATTTCATCATATTTTTGCATATTAAATATAAGTAATATGGTTTGTACTCTTTTCATCTTTGAAAAAAAAAAATAATAATAAAGTAGTCACTCCAATGGAATGATGACAAAAGACAAGGAAAAGTTTATTACAGTGGCTTCGGTGTTTGCCCATAATCTAAATTTTTTTTGGAAAGATTTAAACATTGGGATATGGTCAAAAATCAAGTAAGAAACATTAATAAATCAAATTACCTTGATATTTTATGATGTTTGTTTCAGTCAAGCATCTAACCAGGAGACTTTTTAGGGGTCCTATGTTTTCAGTTTGCATTTTGGTTTGTTTGAATTATCTTCAATTGCTCTTCATAGGTAAATACTATGTTTGTAACATATGAGATTATGTTATAAGAGTAGAGGACATAAGCATGTTTTAGGAACACATTATGTTTATGATGCCTACTTCTATAAACGTAAGGTGCTCATTTGCATCCATTGGTTTCTATAGCATTGAAGATGGCCAGGTGAAGATCGTAGAAGGTGAACTTTCCAAGGGCATGTTGGAAAACAATAAATGCTATTTACTGGATCGTGGCTCTGAGATATTTGTTTGGGTTGGCCGGGTAACGCAAGTGGAGGATAGAAAAGCTGCTAGCCAAGTTACTGAGGTACAGTCAGTACCATTTCCTTTTGCTATATCTTAACAAAAGATAAATTTTCATCAAAAAATGTGAGAAAATAACCAATCTGGAGGGGCTGTTTTGAAATTTAGCCAAACTATAATTTTTTTAATTACCTAGTCAAGTTTTTAGATGCGCTGATAGAAAACTCTTGTTAGATCTGATGAGTATAGATAAAAAAGACATGAGTCAGAGTAGCTTGTTTGAGATGACAGGTTGATGAGTACAACTTGTTAACTCATCAATTATGTACTTCTGTGTGTCTTACAACTTATCTGGAAGAGTATTTTGTTCGTAAGGTTGAATTTGTTTAGAGAATAAAAGAAAATATTGGAGCAGTTAAAAATCAAAAGAGCCTTCTCAACTTGGCCATTATTGCAATTGACCCATTTTCATTTTTAAATATTATCTCCAGGAATTTGTTGCTAGCCAAAATAGGCCAAAATCAACAAGGATAACCAGGGTCATCCAAGGTTACGAGACACATGCATTTAAGTCCAACTTTGATTCTTGGCCATCAGGGTCAGCAACTCCCGGTGCTGAGGAGGGAAGAGGAAAAGTAGCAGGTAGATTTATTATTCCTCAAGTTATAATGAAACTGGAAAGTTCTTCTTAGTATCATTAACTGTTGTTACTTTATGCACTACTAGCTTTACTGAAGCAACAAGGTGTTGGAATCAAGGGCATGGCAAAAAGTACACCTACCAATGAGGAAGTACCACCATTGCTTGAAGGAGGTGGAAGGCTGGAGGTTTAGTTGATAATTTGTTTCTTCTTTATTTCTGGGAATAATTTCATATATTACGTTGGTAAGGTTGCTTTGGCTTAAGAATATAATATTGTTTATTTTCCAGGTATGGTGCATTAATGGCAGTGCAAAGACTCCCGTGCCTAAGGAAGATATTGGAAAATTTTACAGTGGGGACTGCTACATTGTGCTTTATTCTTATCACTCAGGTGATAGGAAAGAAGATTACTTTTTGTGCTGCTGGATTGGAAATGATGCTATTGAGGTAACTTATATTCTTCTCAATAGGCTTTGCTTGCCTAATGCCTTGACTTTTAGCCATGTAAAGACATGTACACCGTTGAACTCCTTTTTTCTTTTTCCCTTGAGAAAATAAGTGCTATTCTCCTTGGATATAATGAATTTGTATTTGTTTTGAGACTAAATTTGAGTACCATTAAGTGAATACCTTCTCCTTGCATACAGAAGAAAAAACATGGTTTCTCTTAATTGATTTATGTGTTCATTATAATAGCCAGTCTAAAATAAGATTTGGAAGCATCCTGCTGTACCCTGCCAACCAGCAGACTAATCTTATTGGTGCACCTACATGTTTTTGTTTTACAAGTCTTCTCCATCTTTTTATTAATTCATGGGTCTCATTCACATTGATTTTGGTCTCTTCCTTGTGTTAGGTCACCTCCAACTGGAAAAAATGGCAGTCCTTAGATCACAGACCTTAGTCTGTGGTCTGTCATTTTTTTTAACTTAAGATCAAACATCTTAACTTCACCTAGTTTATTCAAAGCTCATAATACAAGTAACTTTTTACTTTTTCTTTTGATATTTTTTTTCTTACAATTTTAAAGATCCTAAAATCTGGACTCTCTACATTGGCTAAAGATTTAGGATATGTCCTTGTACTTTAAATTTTACTGATCATTGCTGAATTGTGAGAATATGACTGCACTGTTTATTTTTTACTCTCTCATTTGTATTGATTATTTCTGATTTATGGTGCTGCAATCATCTATGCAATATCTTTATTGTTCTATACTGTTAAATTTTTAATCTAGCTTTTACATTTTGTTCTTTGATCCTTGCATAAAAATATTAAAATTTTCTCATTTACTTTTCCTAAACTGTTTTGAAGGTCAAATTGGTAACACTTTGTTATTTTATAATTATGTTATTCAGGAGGACCAAAAGATGGCTGCTCGGTTGGCTAATACTATGTGCAATTCACTGAAGGGAAGACCTGTTCAGGTATCACATTATCTTTAGTCAAGTTTTGGAATTTGACTTTGTAAGACCTGTGTATAATAGATGCTTGTTGCAGGGTCGCATATTTCAAGGTAAAGAACCACCACAATTTGTTGCACTTTTTCAACCTATGGTGATCCTTAAGGTACTCTATCTAAAACTTGCACCAATTTTCACCTTCTATATTAAGATTCAATTATGATCACAGTGATACTATGCTTAAGTTAAAACTAAGGGGTAATGCAAGTTGTCTTATATGATCGAAATCCTTGTTAGGGTGGATTGAGCACTGGTTACAAAAATTACATAGCGGACAAGGGTATGATGGATGAAACTTACACAGCTGAGAGTATTGCACTCATTCGGATATCTGGAACTTCCATTCACAACAATAAGGCAGTGCAAGTTGATGCAGTATGTGATAATAAGTACTTCTTTTGTTATAATTCAAATTGTGTTTGGTTAAAACTCTAAAATATTTTATGTGACTGTTCTTTCCTAAAATACTTAATGCTGGTACTTATAGTATCATCACACAATTGTGCAGAGAGGTGCCAGTGAATATAATATGCATCATGGAAATTATTGTTGATTTGCCATACCTCCAATCCTCTGAGAAATCCTATATGCCACTAACTCACTCTAAACACCAGGCCTTCTACGAGTTCTTTTGAAAGAAGGGGGACATTGGATTTCCTAAAATATCCCAATTGTGAACATTTGCTAACTTTACATGCTTTGCTGATGTACCTGTTGGGAACATATTACAGCTTGACATAATTGAAGGATTTTTCTTTTTTCTTTCGAACTTTTTCTAAACGGATAATCAACTAAAATGGTTAATCAGCCTAAGGATTTTGTTTGTTGATGGGCCATATGATTAGTCTAGATAATGTTACATTGAGATTATCTAAACTAACTTTACCCTTTTATAATCTTTTATTCCTATCAAAAGAAATAGTACTTGGATAATTTTTATGGTAAGGATTTTTAAAGATTGTCTTATACCTAATACATTGTTTCAGAGGATTTTAGGAACAAAATGGTCACCATAAAAGAGTTTTGTTGAAAAATCTTAATCGTCTTTGGAATAAAATTGTCGGGCTGGGATTTCCTAAAATCTTTTGTATTTTGAGAAACTAATGTGGCACCAGTTGATTGGTGAGAGAAAACAAGTTTTAATTCTTTTCTCCCAACGAAATGATTCCAATGACTACCATTTTGGGCTTTGCAACCTTAAGGAGAACAACTTGACATGTGAAATTTGAAAAAAAAAAGGAAATAACAAGATATAGTTTTATACAAGTAACTTCCTGCATATAGCTGAATAGTAAGAATGATTGGAGTAAGCTGTATTATGGTAAGAGGTCTATTGAAAGGCTGAAGCTTGTAGTTTCTTTTTTGGAAAAATAAAAATAATAAATAATAAAGAAAAGCCAAAGGAGTGCCAAATATGTGTTTGTTGTTGGTTTATTCTTCTTCTTATTCCCTTTTATAAGTTCTTGTTAATTTGGTTTTTATCTATTATTGCACCTCTACAGAAGTAGGTTAATTGGCTTTATACATTCTGATACTGTTCCTGCTTGTAACCATATCTGTTCAGCATGATTCAGAAATTATCTTTTTTACGGATACATTCAAATGTTTTCTTGTTCAGGTGGCAACGTCATTGAACTCTAATGAGTGTTTTCTTCTGCAATCTGGTTCTTCAATTTTCACTTGGCATGGAAATCAAAGTACCTTTGAGCAGCAGCAATTAGCTGCAAAAGTTGCTGAACTTTTGAAGGTATTCTCTGTGATGGAAATTTATTTTTTTTTGGACCTGTATGTAACGTGTTGTTCTTTGAGATATTTTAGATGTTTTTCATCGAAAGGGAAAAGATTTGTTATGCTTCTGTATAATTAAAAGGATAAGCAAGTTGGCTCACCATTATGATGTCAAGCAAGTTATAGTCAATGTCTAATCTGAGGAACACGTTGAGTCAAAAATATTTTTGCACTAGTTCATCTTTTTTATGAGGAAAATGAATGTAATGTCAAACATAATGTTTATATTATCTTCATATCATTACTCTTGCATAAGTAGTTAATATTGCCTCTAGGTGTATCAAAATTGAAAAAAAAAAAATTGTCATAATTCAAATTTATTGTTGTATTTCAGTTCTTGAAGTATTTGCAATTTATTACTTGATACTTTGTGTTTGATCAAGTGTTGTTTTCTACTGTCTCAGCCTGGAGCCTCTTTAAAACATGCTAAAGAAGGGACTGAGAGCTCTGCTTTCTGGTTTGCACTAGGAGGGAAACAAAGTTACACAAGCAAAAAGGTTTCTCCAGATGGTGTCAGAGATCCTCATTTGTTCACATTCTCATTTAATAAAGGTGAATTACATATTCATCTTCATCTTTTTGCTTAGATATGATATGGTAAATGGGATAACTAAATTTTGGGTTTTATGAGTTGTTGAATCTATTGATTATCCTTTCTAACTTTTATTTTTGTTATCATTTCTGTTGCCGTGTGGGTCCCCAGGGAAGTTTGAGGTGAGTCTCTTTTTAAATTGAAATTTCCTGAAAGGCATGTGTAGGTTGTATATACATATTTATGTTCTTGTGGGCAGGTTGAAGAAGTCTACAATTTCTCTCAAGATGATCTACTGCCCGAGGATATTTTGGTACTTGACACACATGCTGAAGTGTTTGTTTGGGTTGGTCAGTGTGTGGACTCCAAAGAAAAGCAAAGTGCTTTTGAAATTGGTCAGGTACTGGTCGCACATAGTAAGCTTTGCTCATACTTTGCCTTTCATATTGTACTTTATTCATTCTGCAAGTTTTTTCAGAAATACATAGACATGGCTGCTTCGTTGGAGGGGTTGTCTGCAAAAGTTCCACTGTACAAAGTCACTGAAGGAAATGAACCATGCTTCTTCACAACTTTCTTTTCATGGGATCTGACAAAAGCTACTGTAAGTGTGTGAATAACTAAATTTCTCCTTTCTAAATTGTCTCTTAAGTCTCTTCAGCTCTTTTTTAAAAAGATTCAGTTTGATCACTATTCTCCATCAATTGTAAGTAAAACAGTGTATCTTCTGCTTGCTAATGAAAATTTGACAGCACAACATGGAAGCATCTAGAGATAACACTGGCAAATGGAAATACCAATACTATAGACAGTGTATAATATTGTAACTGCCTAAGTGATTGTCAAAAGTGACCTATCTATTGTCTTATTGCAAACCCTTTTCTTGATTTCAAAATTTGTCTAGAAAGTTAGCCTTATTCATGATAGGAGTAAGTGGGCTTCTATTGGATTTAAGTAATAATTATAACATTTTGTGGCAGAAACACTAGGATAAACTTTTAAGGTTGAGAAATTAATGAAAGAAACATTTGATTGTGGAATCATACATTTGGGATAAGATAAAGCGCTGAGAAAGTTTTCATAGCTTAAATCTAACTTTAGAGCTCAACTCTTTATTATTGAATTTTTTTCACTTATATATTTATGTATATGTTCAACATCTTCTCTTGTATGTGTTCTGAGAAGATATCTGAATGGGATACAGGTTCAAGGAAACTCATTCCAGAAGAAGGTGGCTTTACTCTTTGGTGCAAGTCATGTTGTGGAGGTAATTACTTGCATTAATCTCTATAAAGACAAAATAGTGCAAGAGTTCCTCTAAGAAGCATTCGTAAAACCCATCAACATCTCATCTGTGTTTGTAAATATTAATTTTGGCTGTAATTTCTTTGGTTGGGAAGAGTACCTTAATTAAGATTTCGTTCTTGGCTCTTTTGAACTCTATTTTATACACGTGAATTGGAAGCCACTTTTTTAATTACTTTAAGATTCCTAAAACTCTCGCTTTAAATAGCTAAAGTTCATAAATGGAAAGAGAATGGAAACTTTGATTTGGGTAGTTGTATATTCTTATATTTACTTATGTTAAAGAAATTGAAAACAAAGTGCGTGGAGGAAATTATGTTTCTGTAGTACTCATTTTATACCGAAAAAATTCTTGTTCGGATTGGGCTAGTTCTGAATTTTTGGGCTTTTTTTTCTGGTTTCAGAAAATGTTACGGATTGTTTAGAATCTAGTTTTGGGAGTTGTTTGGTTTGAATGTAAAAAGGAATGTTTTAGGTCTTGTGTTTGATGATTATATATTAAGGATTTACTTGTGCATTTACTAAGTCAATAGCTAGGCTAATCTGATGGCAATGTGTTATTATATGCTATTGCTGATCAGGATAAGTCCAGCTCCAATCAGGGAGGACCAACTCAAAGGGCTTCTGCTTTAGCTGCCTTATCCTCTGCTTTTAATCCATCTTCTGGGAAATCATCCAGTCCGGTAAATTATCTGCTCATGCCACAAATATATAATAAATATACCTGTCATTTTTTGTTTAATTGTGTCTTTTTTTTTTAATGTCCAAAAAGTACAGGCAATGCTGATTTATCCTACTTTCCATGTTTTATTTCTAAGAAATCAAATAGAGTTATCAAGGAGATCCTTATTAGTGAAATACTGTTATGATATTTAATGCATTGTGGTTGATAAACATGGTTGAGTTTGGTGGTTTGATTTCAGATAAAGTATAATAGCAAGTTGCGCATGTGGTTTTAGACTAAAAAATGAGGACCCAACCTATCATGACTCACATCTGGAATTTGCCCTCCCATTAATGCCATTCTTAGTCTTTGTTACATAATGTCAATAATTCCTCAGGCCTGTGATAACTCATTAAGGTATTAATATGCTAAGACATGTATTGGTGGAAAATTAGGAAATGATGTTGATGTACGACTGGGAAGACAGAAAATGAGGAAGAGGTGATGGTATGTTTAGAGGCATTTGTGGGCTAGAACAGGCTAACTCACCAAAATTTTAATTTTGTGAGCTACAAAAATAACCAACCTTCTTTTGAAATTAACTTGTATAAATTTTCATAAAAATTTGCAAATTAGAAAATAACTACCCCTGAACTAGCCCTCTGTTCATGTTGTCTATAGACTGACCTCTCCACCCGTTAATCATCAATTTGCAATCTTTTTCTAGGCTTCAATATTTTTCTCTTCAAAGAGAACCTTTAAATTTATTGCATTATCTTCTTACAAAACTCTTAAAAACAAAGTAATGTTATTAAAATTTACATATTTTGTTTTTCATTATTTTTCTTTCCAAAAGGATCAAGACAATTTTGATTCACTGCTTTTTTTTCTCAATCTCAAGTAACTCTCTCTCTCTAGACTTCACGTATTTTTTTAGAAATCACATGGTTGTCTATTTCGAAAGAGGATCATGGAACTTATAGATTCAATAATATATGCTGTAATAAGAAACACAGAGTAATAGTAACAATTAATAATGTTCTTATTTTATTTGTATTGCATGTTTTCTATTTTCTTCTTTTTCTTTTAATAATTTTCTTTGGTATAGAGGTGTTTACTGAATGTATTCGACCAATAAATGAGGGGTCTCAGTGAGAATAATCCTATGTTTTACACTGATGATTGTGTACAGTTGTGTGAGATCCATTAACCTCCTCCTGACTGTGGTGGCTGTTTGTTATTATTCTATGTTACTACAGGCCCAAGACAGGTCCAATGGTTCAAACCAAGGAGGACATACTCAAAGAGCTTCAGCTTTAGCTGCCTTATCTTCTGCATTTAATTCATCAGGATCCAAAACATCAGCACCAAGGCCCTCTAGCGGAGGGGGATCACAAAGAAGAGCAGCAGTAGCGGCTCTTTCATCAGTTCTTACTGCTGAAAAGAAGAGATCGCCTGATGTCTCTCCTACCCGATCCAGTGGAAATCCTGCAGAGACTAGCCCTCCTTGTAAGTAAAAAATGATGTTTTGTTTGTATCTATAAATGATACCTTCTGTAGTCTTATCTATAGCTTTAAGTTGTCTGCATTTATCTTCTGGTCCCAGTATCCATTAAGGTCACTAATTCTTGTTGATGCTTTCATTCTAATTATATTCAACTTCATGTTTGTGGTTACCAACCTTTGGAAACTTTTGACACTTTTTACTGCTTGCAGCGGAAACAAAAGCTGAATATGCTGAATCGGAGGGTTCTCAAGAAGTTGCTGAAGTGAAGGAGGTTGAGGATGTCACACCAGCGTCGGAAACCAATGGAGAGGATTCAGAACCAAAGCAAGCGACTGAACAGGATGAGAATGGCAGTGAATCAAGTCTAAGCACATTCAGTTATGATCAACTTAAAGCCAAATCTGACAACCCAGTAACTGGAATTGATTTTAAACGAAGAGAGGTTGGTCCCATCATGACCTTTATTATTTAATTTCAAGTAAGTTTTGGATTGGTGTTCAATGTATTTCTTTATTGTTTTTCTCAGGCTTATCTGTCGGATGAGGAGTTTGAGACTGTATTTGGCATGACAAAAGAAGCATTTTATAAGTTGCCAAAATGGAAGCAAGATATGCAGAAGAGGAAAGTTGATTTATTTTAGGGATAAGGTTATTTAAATGAGTGATTAATCTGCTTCTCTTGCATCCTAACTAAATGTCCCTGTTTTCTTGATCTTCAAATCTCTATCAAAAACTGGAAAAAAAAAATGCTTGTACTGCATTTTCTAGCATTTTGCTATTTGCACTTTCTATGAGAAAGTAGGGGTGGGTAGTGTCGGTATTGATTGTGATGGCGCCTGAAGAGTGATTTGTTTTTTCGTTTATCCTTTTCAAATGCTGCTGCCTTCTTGTAATATCCGAGATTGTAATTTTAAAGACAATCTGGTGGATCCAATTCTTTTATTTCGTTGGTATGTATCTCATTTTGTGGTTATTTGATCTTTCATATCTTTAATTTTTGTTTTTCTGAAAAAAGGGGGTGTATTTGTAATGCATTTGTATCGAAACTCCAGTATAAGGAATGAAATTTGTTGTCTGCTGTCATATAGTTTTTGGAAGATTGTGGATTTTGTTTGAAAAATTGATTGGAATTTTGACGTAAACGCAATATAGAAAAAAGAACACTACGCCATGCTCAGTGTGAGACTTGGTGCTGGAACTTCCGTTGAAGTAAAACAAAGGAAAAATACAGGGAAAACTTAGAGAAGATGGAAAGCAAAATTGGTAAAAAGCCTCAACAAATAGGCAAAACGAAAATAACAAACTTGTCATAAAAAAGAACACATAACGGATTCGATGATTGCTAATGGCTGGAGCGAAACTTTCAGCTACCACGTTTTGATCCAGGCTCTGTAACGAAGCTTCTGTAGATTTGCAGTCGTTTCGGAACGAAATGGCCCTTGTTCTCATGAAACGACAATGACTAAACGGACAAGTACAACTTAAAACGACAATGACTAAACGACCCCTGCTACATCAAATTTGCTACTAGATAGTCTTTGTGAATGCCTTTAGTAGTTGGCTCTTCTAAGTTGTCTTCTCATACTTTTCTGTTAATAATTCTTTCGGCTAATTGATTATGCTCAGAGGCTTTATGCATTCAACTTAGAGTACCTATAAGTAGTTTTAGATCTTACCTGAATGCTTAATGCAAATGGAAATAGGAGTCTCTGGCAATTGTAACTGTTTGCATGATTTGTTGGATATCTCATGTTACAAATATTACTGAAAATTTCTGGAAAAAAAAAAAATTCATAATTAAGGGGATATTTTAAAAAATAGTAATGGTTCTTAAAATTTATTTCATAGCCACAATTTGATAGTTTGACAACTTCTTATGATATCTAAATTTTTTAGAAACGTTATAATTTTAATTGTTTATGTAATCATCCTGATATTATTCTACAAACTAATTGTACAAATTAATCACAATTAGTATTCCCTTTATTAGGGAAATTATAATGATGACCAAATGGAGTCAATTAAGTGTGTTCTTAGAATTGATTGCTAAGTTGTGTGGATTCCTCGGCATGATTAGCTCTCCTTATCAAGACCATTAAAATTCAATTAGTTTATGTAATCTTCTACGTAATTCGACTTAGACAAATTAGCATATCCTAAGATATGTGCCATATTCAAAGTCCTCAAACTTATAATGTTTCAAAATCGGTACTATCAATCATGCAACAAAACAATATAACAATGATATAGCAAAAATAGACTTCCATCGCCCGCCTGAAAAAGCTAAGACCAAATCTATTAACAATTGACATCAGTGTCATTGATATTATAGGATAAACTACTTTTTGCTGACCATAATGGTCTTGTTTACTCTCTTGTAAAAACTCTGCCAATCAAATTCTTATTTTAATAAGTACTAAAAGATATGTCTAATGTAGTCATTTTACATATAAAAAAATCAAATCGAATAAATATCATAAGTTTTGAAAATCACAACTTCAAAAATAAAGCTCACCAATATTGTAGTAGTTAATTTATTTTCATAACATAACTACTTAATGTGATTATTTTAAAAGTAGAAAACAAACTTAAAATGATTCTCTTAAGACAAGTATGAGCATCAAGTTGTATATTAGAGTTTGTATTCATAATTGGCAATCATACTTGATATAGTAGTGATCAAGATCTAGACATGCAGTTAAACACAAACATTCATCAGTCATCAGCTCATGGATGACACTAGTTCTCAGGTTGCCGCAAGGAGTATGAATGAAGAAACCCCAATTTAACTGTCATTTTGAGTTTCAGTAACGTAGCTGCTCAGACATGCCGGAGCTAGCTATGATCGTTCAGTAAAAATATATGTTTTCAGGAGAACAATATTAAGAAATCTATTGGAAAAGTGACCTGTACTCATCTGCCTCTTGAGCCATCTCCTCATAGCTTCTGTCCTTCCTCTCCTCATCTAAATCAAGCTTCCGTTGTAATTCCTTCTCCTTCACATTTATCTGCACCATGAGTTACAGGCAAAGTAAACTATATAAGCAAAGGTTGGGAGTGGCAAGCCGATAATAAGCAGTAGAGGTGATATCAATCTTACTGCATCATAGATCTCATCATTCCTTTCAAAGTCACCACTTTTCCGTGGGAGAATATGGATGTGAACATGGGGTACTGTTTGTCCAGACTGAGGCCCGTCCTAAAATACAACACAAAAAAATTTGTTTGAATAGACAAAGAGACACAAAATATAATTTTACTAAGCCACTGTGCTGCCAGGTAGTGAGATATGAGTGTGGACACATCCACTGGCCGTATGCTTAGAATCATCCTAAAATTCTAAGAAATATCATAAAGAATGGTGTCCCCATTAAACTTCACACAGGAAGATGGTGTCTTCAGTTCGTGGTCATTGTTTCAACATATCAACTAATTGATGATCTGTGAGCAAAACAACTACTAAAACTGTAGGACTCATGGTAAAATTCAATTAAAAGTGATTTGTTTTTGAGCTGTATTATAAGCACATCTTTAACTGATAAATGTTTACATCAAGAAGCTAATGTATCAAGATTGTCGAAGCATAAATACCTCAAACTAACAACCAGATCAAACACATAAAAATAGAAAGTCAAAACTTCAGGTGGTGAAATAGCGATACCAATGATGGTTCTCTGGGACTAAAGAACTAATAAGTCACTTGGCAAACAAAAATGTTGACAAATTGTCTAAAGATATAATGTAACCAATAATTCACTTCGATAAAGCATCCAAAAGTTAAGATGTCAATCTTAAGGCATTAGCAAAAAGACGATGAAGGAAGACATAAACACATATGGGAAAAATGGAAAAGCAAATGCAAGCAAATAAGGGCAGAAGATCAAATGAAGAGATCAGCTTAATGAGGTTTCCAGGCACATGATGTTCAATCTGGCCATACCTCAGAAGACATATCTAGACAAATAACACTATATGCAGTCCATAGTAAGCAACAAAGCATCTAATTCAAAACACAGAAGCAGTAAAATTGAGATGAAAGTGCACTTGAGGTTGGCCTTACTTGAATAGTGAATGTAAGTGATGTAGCTTTGTGGTAGCACTCGAGCTGTCCACCAACCTTCTGTGCCATGAGCCATATATCACTGACCTCATCAGCAGTAAGATCAACAAAGCGCTTCACTTCACGCTTTGGGCAGATAAGCACATGTATATTATGTTAAGTAAACTGAAAGAAACAAACATAAAAGACACTCACACCCACAGAGAATCAACATTATGCAGAATCACATACAAGAATTCAATCAGGCAAGTTCCATTGTGGGACTGTTCTATATGTCTGCTTCATCTAAGTTTTCTAGGTTCGCTATTTTGACTAACCTTGCATATAGCATCCAATTTCAGATATGAAAAATACTCAGTCCTGCAGTTATGTTAGGATCATTGCACAGACTCGGATGCACCATTAGCAATTTTAAACAAGGCTATAGTGCAGATTATGCCCAAATAAACTGATATGTATATAGCAATCATATATGCACTTTGAACTATCACTTATTTAGCATTTAGTCATGCTTGGGCCAGCTTACTTGTGTATAATAATTCAAACATGTTCTCTGTGTTGAAAATACATATAGCAAGAGAGACCAATGATTTGAGTGTATGAAGTTGTAGCCTTTATAGACCCAATTAGAAATCTGGCAAACAAGAGAAACTAGGAGGGATTTCTGAGCCTAAATAAATAAAAATAAACAATACACGTCTCAATGAATACCAACAGATGATTTTTAAAAGGATATGACCTGCACCAAAAAAAAAAACTGAAATTAATCGAAATGAAAACAAGGTAAGAAAACTAGTGCATTGAATAAAGATGTAAAAGTAAAGTACCAGGAAGAACAGGGCGCAAGTTAACCATGGCGTAGGAGAGATGAGTGGCATAGAATACTTCCTTTGCGTCAATTTTATAAGGACCAAACGTGTAGTGATCCATTGATACCTGCGCTGGGTTTCACATGATTCAGAGTAAAATAGAAGTGGTGATGAAGAAAATAAAACAAAAAAATGGAAATGGGCTTCCTTGCCTTGGCTGTGGAGATGGAACGGAAGCGTTTTGATTGCTGAGAAATGAACCACCACCGGCAGCTGGCCGCCCTGGGTGCTATTGACTGCAGCAATACCTTGACCATCCACCGGGTCTCTCTTCCAAGTCTTTGCCCTCAACTTTACATTCGTTCTGTTTTAATCCCAGTTTTAAGATTACAAACTCTTCTCATGATCCTTTCGTTAAATTACTTTTATATTCATAAAAATATATTTTCTCTTGTCTATAATCATATAAATTTTACTCTATTAAATTTACTCTTAGTTTCAATATAAATCCAATTTAGTTAAATTTAATTCATGAAAATGTAACATGAAAATTGAAAAAAAAAATTACAGAGTTGATAAAAAATTCATTTAAAAAATTTTAAAAATATATTTGGTTAAAAAAATTGTAATAAGGAGTACTTGTCTAGGTGTGTAAATAGACTGACAAATATAAAGAACTGAGGGTGGTTTGTGAAAAGTACAGCTCATCTTAACAACAAAGCAAAAACTTTGCCAAATAATGGAATTGGCAGCTCGAATTCGCTTCGATTAATGTTTATTGTTGATTATGACGGGATAATTTAGAATATCTGTTTGAAGATATCAATCATCTCAAAGTCTGTGGAGCACCAATAATTTATGAATGTCCAAAACTAATCTTGTTACCATATAATATGAAATACCGAAGTTCATTGGAGAGTCTGATTTTATACGATTGTGAAGCGTTTTATGTTAATTTGAGCACGGAATCAGAAAGGGAAGACAATCATCAAAACATTAGGTAGCACATGGCCTCACCTTCAAATGCTTTGGATTGAGAAATTAACAAAGTTGGTAGAATTGCAGCAATGGCTTTGTGGATGCCAAAAATTAGCATCAATTGATACATGGGTACGTGGAGATTATATTAGGTGAAATGACTAAAAGGAGGAGTTAAGAGGGATGGATTAGGTCTTGTTTTGGTTTCGGTTTGAGGGGAGTTTTGGTTTTGACTTTGAAACAAGTAATGATTGGAAATATGGTTCTTATGTTGTTCCTTATATATGTGGAAAGATTGTTTGCGTCTAAAAGAGTAGGCTTATTGGCTCAGTTTAATACTGACAAACTCTGACCTAGTAGTTGAGATAGTGACAAATGCTTTTTGTCCATTAAATGACACCCGTCAATCCTGCTCTGTATTATATTTTTGTGTCGGTTTCGCTGACAATCAATTTGAAGACATCGAGGGTGATATTCCTTCGATCACTGAAGTTAACCCTCTGATGCTTAAGTTAGCAAAACGCGGGTATTCTAAGGTGAAATTATGATCTTCTCCTAATAAATCATGGAAGTTGTTTTTCAGGTGCAATGGCTTGGTCAAATAATTGTTGTAATTTAAGTGTTTATTGGTGATTTCTTTGGTAGGGAATATCACAGGTGCAGTAATGGCTTGCATCCTCTTAGGAGAATCAAGAGAGTTAATGTTTGTCCGCTGCTAACAAATGCTCAAGAGCTATTGTCTCGCCCTCTTTGGTTGTTGAGGAAGTTACGGAGAAGAAGACCATAGTTAGTTTGCACTGGTGGCTCTATTTATGTACCAATAACAGAAAAAGGTGGAATGTAGGTTCCTTTTGGAGTGTAGGTTATTATCTTTTTAGTAGTTTTTTTTTTTTTTTATAAGTACCTTATTCTGAGTTATAAAATTACTTTTATAATTGATTTAAAATTGATGATGTCAGTCTTATTTCCTCGCATACTCATTCGGAGAGGCCGAGGTTAGGATTTGTAACACATTGAGATTGTGAGTTCACTCTTATGTTGAATGAGAATTTGAGGATGTCGATATATGAATCGATACCAAGAAAGGACCCCTCAGTGCTTTGATGGTGGAGGTCAATATCTCCGAGTTCTTTATATCTTTTCGAGAATGGCGTTGACGCCATTAATTGGCTTCATCAAGGCACTCTACAGAACTTGCATATTGAAGATTGTTCCAATTTCAAGGCACTAGCAAAGTCGGTTCAAAATCCTGAATCACTTCAACTTCTTCATATTAAAAATTAAGCATTATGGCAGAATCATTTGTCTGATTGTCAAAAGTTGAGCAAAATAAGTGAGTGGCGGTTGCATCGGCCATAAAAATGTTATCTTTTGTTTACTTTAAAGTGAAAAAAGCAACGACAATCCAACGGTCAGATGAAGTTCACGAGGACCACACTTGGGCTTCACTTAACTCCACCAACCGTTAACCAACGAAACGAATACACCTGATATTTACCATAACCGTCTTTCTTCAATTTTCTTACACTTGCAACTTTCTTCCCTCCACCTCAAAAATATGGCAGAATCATTTGTCCTCGTGAACAAAAATATATGTATGTATCGCAAAGTAAACGAAGTGTAGGTTTTGCAGTTATGTCTGTTAACATAAATTCTTTGCTATTTCTGAGTGTTCTAAATACTGTCTAGTGAAGAGACTTTACGGATCACACGCTGAGAAATTACTCCAGTTTGCCGCTTGAACCATGATTGTATGAGATTTACTATCACGCAACAGTACATGCATTATGTGATATTCTGCTTTGAAAGGTATAAAGCTTTCTGGTAGATCCGATCATATTAGCAGGTTTGTGTTTGTATATTTCAATGGATATACGGTCTTCCTCCAGCTTCTGTTCGTTTGAAAGGTATTGCATTTATTTGTACTGTGAGTGTAAATCAATTTGTTGGTGTGTTGTTACTGTTCACGTGTACTGTTCACGTGCACTGTTCACCCACGGTTCGGAATCCAGA
>JANKKB010029460.1:0-23859 GCA_026225775.1 Bursera palmeri | reverse complement strand
AATATTAATTAGTTTCAAAGGATTATAAAAAATGAAGTCTTTATATTATTTTATAATCAAGGGATGAGTTTGTTAATTTAAATATATCAGGGGGTGTTTAAGATATTTAGCATGAATTTTACTGTAGTACTGTTAAAAATAACTAACGGTGTGCTACAGTATTGGGGTGTCTGTGTTAGTTTCAATTCAGTGGGATGCTAAGTTTGACTAAAAAATTTAATGGGGGGCTGAGAGTTAATATCCCTTTTAGAAAATGAAATCCAAGCATTAATTAATGCTTTCTCTACACTCTGAAAGCTTTTGGTCCGTATAATGTCACAGGATTGATGCATGAATCATGAGCTTTTGGTCCCTTCTACTGTTTAATTACCAAGCATTGAATTTTTAAGTGGACCTCAATGCCACATCCAAGACCTTTTTAATGGAAGTGGGCCGTGGATTTTTCTGCCATTGAAAGCTGGGATAATTTGGTTTGAGCGCATGCAATACAGTAGCAGCTTTTGCTTTTTTGTTCAGTGTGAAATTTGAAGAGAAGAAGCTGAAGTTTATGTTATGTGGGATCAGCCATCATTTCTGGTCGTTAGGCTATGAATGTCAACTGAGACATTATTACCTTGCAATATCAATCTCAAATGAATATGTTTAAAGGTTTTTTGGACTTGTGCTTTCTTGTATTATTCGTGAGCTGTAAATCCCTTCTTTCATGTACTCTCGAGACCCACCTGTGGGCATATTAAATGGAGATTTTGAACTTCAATTTAATGTTTATTTACTATCCCCATGTTCGGCGTTTAGCTTTTTAATATAACAAAAGTCCTTTCACCTGATTGCCACTTATGATACGAAATGTAGCTAAGCAAAGAAAGTTAAATTTTTTAGCAATCGGGTCCATCCAATATCATCATTACAACCCAAACTGTTCTTAACATGGTGGAGAGGAGAGGATAATGGTATCATATTTATGGCTTCCTTCCGGACCATTGGAACGTTAGAACATTTGAACCTTCAAAGCAAAATTTTTACTGAATGTGATGAATTTTGCCTTAATCTTGGGATTTAATCAGAAAATTTAGTGAATTATTGTCCTTTCACCCACCTAATTCTCTTCCTCCTTCCTTTTATACATATGCTTTCATTTGGCCGTAAAGCACCAAATTTGTATATTCAACTTAGGTGGGCTAGGGGGAATCTTGGAGGATGCAAACAAGCAATTTGTATTTTCAAATATGTGTTTTAATTTGCTAATTAATTAAAAGTTCAGAAATCATCACTTTTTGGCAACCTCAAAATCAACCTTATATGAGGACATTTATTTTGTTTTTTTAATATATTATTTAATTTTTTTGCTAGTATGCATACATATTTGGGGTAAATTGTCCATTTATTCGTACATATATTAAACTTCTTAAATATGGATCGGAAATCCTTGAGGAAATTACATAACTAAGCTTGCCATACTGCTAGCTAGGGCTAGATGTTAATTAATAGTATATAGAAGATGTGACTCAGCAACGAGGTAAGAGTGTTGATTGATGGGCTATGATGGTGCAGTACTTGCAATCACTGACGATTGGATGGCTTGGGATCCTTGTCAACATTCTCTGGATTTAGTTCACTCAGAAACTTGGTTATGGTCTCAACAAGAACCTAATTGTAGTTTGCTTGATCTAGATCGAAGCTACTGAGCTACTGCCACCACTGCAGTTCCCTGCAGAGTTCTGATCCCAAACACCATTTTAGCATTTGTTGTTTTTTCATTAATTATAAATTTTAACTTTTTATTGATAATAACTTTCGGGAAATGATTCTCTAAAACTTCTATCCAACGCTAGCTCTTATGAAAATATATCATAATACGTACCCTTTTTTTTGGCAGCAAATTAAGAATTGAAGTGCACGAGGAGGAGTTGCGATCTTGAATGCATGAACTTCAAGGGAGTTCACTCTATGTACGTAAATTCAATGAAAATAGTAATTTTATGAATCATTACATCGTTCACTAATCAATAAACTTTTTTTTCTGTCAATGTATCATTTATTATAAATATATATCTTAAATGTTTTGAATATTTGCTATATGGGTGAAGATACGATACCTCTATCAGTTTTGACCTAGCAGCAGGGCTCATTGATTCTTATATCTCGTCAAGCAGCGTCACCTGAAAATCAATAAAGTTAAACTTGATTATCAGCTTCATAATAGATAAGAAGATTAATGTTATATAGCAGATTGAAGGACTGACTAATAACATATATCATTTACCTGCTTGATAATCTGTTCATACTTCTTTTAACAGCGAAGTTGTCAAGCTTCATCATTTCCTGAGACATTCTCTTCAAATCACAGCTGAACTCATATGATTGACATTCCATTTAGACTGGGCTATATTTATAGTGAATTGGGCACATGAAATTAGCTGGGGCGGTGGAGTTAGCTTCGTTGAGATTGTGTTCTGTTTATAACCGTTAGTAAGTGAAGATCGTTACAAGAATAATATAGGAACTCCGAAAAAACTAAACGTTATTCTCGTGATGATCCGAAACCGTTCAAGAATCGACTTGAGTTGAGCTTAGCTAAAGCTCATATTAGGAAAAGATATTTCTATTACATCATAAATGTTAAGGTTTCGTATTTGTCAGTACATTAGAAAACAAGTATTCTCACCAAGCCGATTCTTGATTGATTTAGTTGTGCATGAAAAAGAAACAAGTAATAACACATTAAGAAGGTAATGGTTTAGACTACTTGTGCTTATCGGAAGTTTAGTTGTGTCGTTATATATTTGGGGAGATGCAAGTCTGATTCTATATTTTTAAGTTCAAATGTTATACAAAGTAAAATGTCTCTGTATATGTAAGAATAATATTATATAAACCTCGTTGACTAAAATAGAGAACAACCCAAAACCGTTCGAAAAACTGTAATCAACCCATCATTTCTGCCAAAAGATAAAACAAAAATTATGTTTTTGTCATCTTATGTTCACATCTTGAAGCTAACAAGTGATGTATTATTGCTCTACAATTACTATTAATTCATGAAAGTGAGACTGAAAGCGAGGCTGTTTAGCAGATGACAAGTCAACGGTAACAATTCGTTTGTCCGTCAGAGGTGTCAGGAATTGGCTTTCATTTTCCTTCCCTACGAACTCCCAAAGAAAACAAAAATGCAACCATGTAAACTATATTTAATGATTCGTTTCATATTGGTCTTTTAATCCATCTTCAAAACAGAATCAAATAATTTTAGTTTAAAGTAATAATTCAACCCAAATGCAAGTTATTCAACAAATTAAACATACGTGTTGTGACGGCAGGCAGACGCAGCTAACAACATGAATTGCCACTCAATGACAAAGGTCACAAGCATATTTCAGGTGATTGTTGACTGCTACACTTGAAATAATTCAATCAACTTGTTCTCATCTCCCAACAAAACAGGTTATAACCTATCCATAATCACGGCACAAAGTATGTACGTTGCAGCCTGATTAAAAGAAAAAAAAATATACACACAACGCAACCAAGTTTTGCTTCTTGGACACCTTAAAACACAAGGCAAGAGAAAGACCACAATGATGTAAATATAAGCTTCAGTTGAGACTCCAAGATGGCTCGAGTATTCTCTCTCTCTGTGGATTATAAACAACATCTTTCTCATCGGGATGCCAACGACCAAAAATTTAAGAGAAAAGATGGTAAGGCAGTAAACCAACTAATAAAAGCCATGGCAGTTGCAGTTTCAAACTGCACACAGTGATTCTCAGAACAACTTTGAAGATCATTGTCGATAAGAACTGTGATGCCAGCAGAAGCACATGCTGCTGCAAATGTAAGTGTGGATGTTATCTGCAAGGAAATTAAAAAATCTTCATCTAGCCATAGAATTACATGAAATAGATTTTTATATAAACTCACGAGTCAAGTAACTAAATATTTAGCAAGTGGAAAAGAACAATGGTGGAGAGCAACACAACAGAGAAGATAAAGAGGAGGGAGATTGGGACAAAAACATTCAGGTGGTTTGCTCAGGATATTTACACGGGCTTCCAACATTTATGGTGCATGTTGATACACTCATCAGTACAAATACACTGTCGGCGAATCCAAATTTTTTTACGCCACTAAATCAAAATTTTCATGGATGGCTTCTACAATGAACATTATGCAAAAGTTTTCTGTTCAAATGTATCAGAGCTTCTAGTCCACATAAACAAGTTATAAACAATTCCACCGAACAAGTAAAGTTTACATCTTCTGTTAATGCATACATACAGGAGATGAGAACCAAAGCCATTTCTTTCACTTGGAAAAGATATTACTAAACAGAAAAAGAATAACAACACCCATAAATAAATAAATATAAAAAAAAACCCATTATATAAAATGTCAAAATCAATTTGGACTAAGCAAATTGTTAATTTGAGTCACCAGTGACTAGCTTAGTTTTTCCAAAAGTCAATTTGAAGCCCAGCATGCATTAATTTAAAACAGCATTCAGTTCAGCATTTCAAGATCTTTTGGAATTGCAAGTCAAACTTGATATATTGAAAACTATGGCTTTAGCTGTTAAAACCAACTATTGTAAATGGAAAGAAAATGTAGAATTTATCTCTAACTTAAATTTTCCTTTTGAATAAATTTACTCTGAAAAGCCCCTAAGCAAAACGAACAATTTCAAAATGTCTCTGAAGTTTTGGGTGCCACACCCCTATAAAACTCAGGAATGGCGCCTAGAGCAGGGTCAATATGCCAATTGCAGTAGTCAACCATGTTAAAAACATATCATTGGTATAGCTGTGCAGTTAAAAATTTTGAGCTAAATTAACTAAAGCCAACAAGAGATCAGATAAAGAGTGTTTTTGACATGTGCAGCAACCACTTAGTATTATTATCTTACCCCATCCCCAACAGCGAACAGAGTAATAATTCGACTATTCTGCAAGGATCGCATCACCAAAAGGGCATATATGTCTATGATGGCCAGAGAAAGGCTCCACAAACTCTGCAAGCCAGCTACTGCAACAAGGAAGCTAATGAAGCAAATATCAGAAATTTTTCACTCAAGCCAGAAACAGTTAACTTTGAGAGACATTATATACAGACCAACAAACTGAAAATTCAATGCTTTGATTGGTTCATCACATATGGATCAAAAAAGTCATCACCACAATTACAAGCACAAGATGTTGAAGATGGATAGTTTGTCAACAGATGATACACACCAGAAAGCATAGAAGTAAGCATTCCGCTGTCAGATTCATCTAATACTTTTTTTTTTTTATTATTTTACTTATCAAACGCCTCACCCTCCTTCCCCAATACACAAACACAAATCGAGTGGATCTCCCTTCCAGGAAAAGTCTTATTCCTCATACTATCCATTTTCAAGACCCAGTCCAAACTTTAAGGAAGTATATAAGGTATTCACAAGCACTTGGTATAGAAATAGCCAAAAGCAACAAACAATCAATTTAAAAGAGTATCTGAAGATCCTGCAAACCAAAGCTGCCTTCACACTAATGTCCCAAACCTAAAAGTTGGCCAAACACATCGCACAAATACATATCCATGTCTGGATCACACTGCACATCCTAACACTACTTGTAGCATCATAGATGCTGCCATACCAGGATGGAGTACAATGCAGTTGTCCCTGAAAATGTGACAACTTGATATTCAAAGGCACAAGTGCATCCCGACCCAACCAGGCACTTAAAAACAAAGACACATGGATCAATCATATTTTTTTCTTCAGAACAGAAAAGATGGCATTGAGCTTAATACAGATATTATTAGAAAATATTTAATTTATTTGGATTAAAATGGATCCCACTAATGATCAGTTGGATTTGGATTCCATTCCTAGAGTTTGAAAAATCCATAGGACCATAACAGATAAATACTTCAATTTCAAAGCCTAATTACAAAGACTCGCCAAAAACCTATTACTTTTAGACTTCAGTTCGAAACATCAGTGACTGTGTTTCTGCTGAGGCATGCTAATATATATTAAACATGTAAATTCCAAAACTTATCCGGAATTCTATGTATTCATAGGTAATAAATAGGCTTGACAAAAAACCAGAACTTAAAACTCTTCTAATGTTGGTCCATAACACAATTGGATCTGGCTATGTCCTTCAAAATTACTAACAAATTTCACATTTATAACAAGCCTTAAAGAATTTATAACATCCATATATTGTTACCAAAAGTAGGCAATCACCCATAGAAATGGATTCATCCTTATATAAGCACACTCTTGCATTAGATTCTTCCAAAACTATAAAAACCTTGTTACAGGATATACAACTCTCAGCTTATATGAAAATGGACTAACTACTACAAATCATACCTAAACAAATGCATCTAACTGCTAAGAAAGAATAACAAAATATATAAATAACCCAATTTCCAGCTATTCAATTTTTAGCTTTTACCATCATGCACATCTAAAGAAAAACTGGTATGATGTTCACTCCCTTTCACGACAAAGACCATCTTCCCCAAAAAGCATCACCAAATGAAATTCTCATTACACCTCCCCAAACCATTTTTCATACAATTTGAACTACAACTCAAATCTAAATTCAAATTTTCAACAAATTCAAACATAGACAAAATTAGTTGAACTTCAACTTCAAAAGTTCAATTAGCAAATCCACCAGAGTTTTAATATTAAAAAGCTACTTATTAAGCCTGCATATACAGCTAAAACAATCAGATAACTAAGTAAACTTGATAGAACTGAGTAAGTGTAATACCAGAAAGCAGTGACTGAAGGGAAGTCACTAGTGGTTGCCATCACACAAAGCGCTGAAACTGCGAATATCAATTGACAAACACGCAAAGTGAGGCCGCCGGGCGTCCCCGGCATGCCTTGCAAGTCCTTCATCCTTACCCTCGGAGCATTCGCACCCTCCGTCGTCGGAGGATCTTCCACCGGGTGAACCGTCGTATGGCTCACATTCATCTCTTTACCAGCACAAACTTCAATTCATCGCTCCCCTCCCCTCTCTCTCTTCCTCTCTAGTTTATTTACGATTTACGAATCAAATTCCCAACTATCAACGCGCCATCAACGCGTCACAAGTCAACTGTATTCGATAAAACAACAAAATCATTCAATTAAGCAACACAAATCTCAAACTCCCCTCTCCATTCAAACTCTTCTTAGCCTCCGTTTGGTTGCCGAGAAAACTTAAAGATAAACAACGAAAATAATTAATTAATTAATTAACATATTCTCGAATTAAAATAGTTTTCATGATCCGAACTAGACATGACCAAAGATCTAACGAACAAAACATGAAATTAAACTTAATGAGTAAGCAAAGTACCTTAACTATGAACAAACTGCCAGAATCCGTGAAACGGCGATTTAGCTTTGTTTGATTACGGCTTAACAATAATCTTAAATGGATTTATGAATGAGAGGTCAGGAGAAGAGAAGGAAAGCAAAGCAAAAAAGTAGAAAAGCAAATAGTTGCTGAACGGTCGACTCGCGGCACTATTGGCTGTTGAGCTGTGGTAAGTCAGGCAGGCCTGTGAGGTGTCTGTACTCTATTTGTATTACTTAATTTAATAATGTAACTTGTTTATCTTAATCTTACGTTAGTCGTAATAATTATTTCATTTCCCATTCTTATTATTTGCTTCACATTTTAATCCACATTGCCAATGTTCCACGCAACGAAAATGTTTTCCGCATTCCAGTATTATCAAGTTTCTACTCCCTTTTTTTTTTTTTTTTAATCTCTGGTTTTTTTATCACAATTTTAAGCCGTTGAAAAGTCAATTTAGATCAATTTTAGCTCATTTGCGTGAAGTTTTAGAACTTAAATCGTGAAGTCTCGTGTCGTTAATTGGTTTTCAAACGGGGAATTTACTCTGACCCCCCAATTATATTTCAAGAAACACTTAATCCCACACTTTTCCTAAACTAACACTTATCCCCCAAAAAATTACCACTGTTTTCTCAAAACTAACACTTACCCCCAAATATTTGGAAGGTAAGTGTTAGTTTTTTAGGGGTATTTGGGGGGTAAGTGTTAGTTTAGTAAAAGTGTGAAGCTAAGTGTTTTCTTCAAATTTAATTGGGGGTTTATTATCATTTCCCCGTTTTCAAACTTCACAAAGATCCGTAGATAGCCTCTAGCATCCAATTGCAGCGAATATCGATTGATGTCAAGGCATGCCTATACATTAGACATTACCGGGAAAAGCAATCCTTATTTTGTTCCCCAACTTCACAATTAGTGCCAAAACCATTCATGATGACATTGGCTTTGGCTCGCAAGCCTTCTAATTTACTCTTTATACAATATGGCGCGTTTGGTCCTGCCTTGTCCTGTCATGTCTTTACCTGTTTCGCCGTTTGCAGTGCTGTAGGTAGAACCCGAACAACTGACTTTCCCACTACAATTCAAATATTGCAGCTTGTAGGTTTCGTGCTCCATTGAAAACTTGTAACGAAACTCAGAGGCCACAACTCCGATTTGGTAATTAGACCAAACTTTTAGGGGGAAAAAATAAAGAGAGCACATCGTCAAAGCTGATACAACATTTAACATGCTCGACATTCACTTATATTTTTCTTCTGTGGTGGGGCTAACTCAAGTGTGAATTAGGTTTTAATTTTCTTTCTTTAACCATATCAGTCGGTTGGCTGGTTGGAAGCTGAGAAAGGGACATGATAGTCAATAGTTTTCTTTCAATTTCACAAAACCTCATGCAACACTTGTTTTGATTTCAAGTCCTTGATTTATTTGTTTTTACTATTATTCTTCTGCTAGTCTTGAAAGTAACTAAATCTTGGGGTTGTAATGAGTTTTTAAAAATAGCTTGAACGTGTTAGTTTGCTCAACGCATTCGGAAATAGTTTGTCTAGTTGTTGAGTATCTTGCAATATATAAGTCAACTCAAAAATTCATCATCGCCAATTTCGTGTGTACTTTATATAACATGTTTGACAATTTGTCGACTGTGTTAGATATTTATAAGATAAATGTATAATGGCATAACTATAAAGTTTTTTTTTTAGTGGACTGAAAAAATTTCAAAATAATTTAAAGAAACAGCTTCTCTGTAAATATAAACTTATCGTTTAAAATGCTAATTCAATATTATTAAAAGAAAAAGTAAATTTATGTGACAGTAAAGTAAGCAAATCCTTTTATACGAGGTTGAGAAATATATAATATAAAAAAAATTGTACTATGAAATTTTACATTTAGTATGACTAATATGAGAGGAAATAAAAATTATCATAATTGTTTAGTAAAAACTAGTAATAGTTTTCATTTTTATAGTAACTTCGTCTCAAATAATTCTCAATTAAAAACTTGAAATATGCTAAAATTATATCAACAATACGAGTTTAGACTTTAAACTGGGGTATATATATTTTTGTAGAGTTGTTCTAGCCCGCCTCATTTCTAAATTTACTTTATTCAAAATTTTAAAGGGAATTTACAAAAATAACTAAATTCAAGTAGGTGAATTGAAAAATAATTAAGAAATTAAAATTTTGATTGTTTAGCAAACCTATTAAATTTGTAAGCAGTAGATATTGATCCGTGGACCAGTTAGTTCAAAACGGCTCAACGATTCATTTCTTTTGACTAATTCGTTGATCTATATCAAACCAATATCTAAAGGGCCTATGAACTTAACGAATTAATTAGATAATCAAAATTTGTAATTTATTTTTTATTTTTCAATTCATCCCCTTTTACACAATTATCCAAAATTTTAAATTACTTTTTTTTTCTCGTTAAGCCTCACTTGATTCCTATAGTACCCTTTTATTATATAAGTGAGTTTTCTTCACTTTTTTTTTTATATTATTTCCTCATCTTAATTAAATTACTTTTTTTGGCTCTGAATTTTTTTTTTTAATTTTCGTCAAGATTCAATCTATTTGCGGGTCAGGTATGAATTTTCGGTTTTTTTTTCGTTTGGGATATAACTAAAATAGTGAAAGGACAACAAGCAAAGCAAAACGTTATGCTTTCATTTATTATCTCGAGATTGGAATCAAGTTATTTAGGAGGTTGGTCTAATGAACTAACATTTTTAATTCCTTTTTATTTTTTTTTTCTTTTATAGTTGTTTAGTGACGAGTAGTTTGATGCCTCTTCTTAGTTTTTCAACTCAAAATTCTTACTCGGGTTGACGGGAAGATTGATTTTTTTTTTTTTTTTGGTTCAGATTCAAGAGTTACGAGAGAAAAATGAAAAAAAAAAATAGAAACTTGATTAATCCTCCTTGACTTGAATAATAATATATATTTATCAATTATAAATAAATATTTAAGATTTTAAATATGTAATTTAAATTGTTTTATTATCATATACATCCTTTTTGGATTTTGATTGATATGCCCACTCTTGTGTAGGTTTTACTATGCAATCAAGTCACTTATTCTCACCCAACCAAAGGAATATTTTTGTATATTATATATATTTTTTAATAATTTGTACCGAAAGTGGAGACATACAAAGAGGAAGAGTAAATCTTTTTTGGATAATTAATGTTACGTTAAAACCAATAAAGGAGACTTTATCATCTCCATTGTCTATTCCAGTTCGCTTTCTATTAATCGTCCCTGACACTTAATTATTGCCAACTTTACTTTACTAGTTTTCTTCAATAAACTTTTTTTCCCGCTAATTTTCGTTATCCTTCTTTGCCGTCTATTGTACAATCACGATCCATCACTTGGGCAACTAAAAGTCGCTCTATAAAGCCTCATCCTCCTACTTTTCACCTCCTTGCTCCTTATTTTCAACATTTCCTTTTGACAATAGAACACGTGAAAGCAAATACAATGAATTAATTATGATAATAACTAACGGAACTTAATTTTATTTATTATGTGATAGCCATTTAACAGTTATCAAATAATACATAAAATTATATATAAAAAAAAAGAAGAAATTATAATAACCCCCAATTAAATTTGAAGAGAACATTTAGCCCCACACTTTTACTAAACTAATATTTATCTCTCAAATATCCCTGAAAAACTAACACTTACCCCCCAAACATTTGGGAGGTAAGTATTAGTTTTGGAAAAACAGTAATAATGTTTTGGGGGATAAGTGTTAGTTTAGTAAAAATATGAGGTTAAGTGTTTTCTTGAAATCTAATTGGGGTGTCAGAGTAAATTTCCCAAAAATAAAGTCTCAACAATTTGATTCAATAACTAAATGACGGAGATTCGTTTAATTTTTAATCGATAAAATATTTTATTTTATTTTTTTAATTAAATTCAATTTTAAAAATAAAAATACTTAAATACATAAGTTGAATAAATATTAAAGTATATATTTGACGAATTAAAGAATAAAATTGTGCTATTTAATTTGTCATTGTTAATAAGTAACGAATTCATTAACCCGTATAAAACTCAATGAATGATATAGTCTCGTTAACAAACAAGTAGTCACCAATTTAACAGTTGACTATATAATTAACTGATATAGAATTTTATTAAATCTCAAAATACGGTTTTTAATTATGTGATTTTCTAATTTTAATACAATTTATACTTTAAAAATGTAATTTTAATAGTTATTTCAATTTATAAAAGAAATGAAAATTCTGTAAATAAAATAATAACAGTTAAAATAGTTTCCAAAACGACATCTACAATAATTATTTGATAAGGGAAAACGTTTCCTCATCTGGAACGAGGAATGCCTGATTTTGATAAAATATAGGAGAGGCATTATCGGAATAGTGAAAAGTTGATGCATTGGCACGAGTGGGTGTCGAGTGCGCATGGTCATCTGCGGACCATGATATGGCCGGTTAGTTATTCTAAAGTCACATAACCTTCATCACAATTTGAAACGTCATTGTATGCATCAACGTACATTTGCCAGATAAGTTGACTATCGGTTGCAATCTAATCGCCAGAATTTTTGACTAATATATTAGAACTTCTCAGCAGCAAGATGACACTGGTGCGTCACAGTCTCTTTCACAGTAACCTAATTTGAAAAAAAGTACGCATTTCTTCAGATGGGCCCATTTCAGATGCCACTGTGACCACATATGGCCATAGCCAGAACCATCATCATTCAATTATTTTTTATTTATTTATTTTGGTTTTGGAATTTTATGACACTTTTTTATTTTGGGGGTCACGTGATTTTGCTCTATCTATATATATAGGGAAATTAATATGAAGGGAGCACATTCCACTTGCCCGTAATTCTTCGTACCCTTTTTTTTTTAATTATTATTTTTAAATAATGTTGGCTTGTATTCATCTTTTAAATGACTAGTACGTGTTACAAATTTTATCTCAAAGTTTTTATTCAAATAGTTTATCCTTTTATTTAGGTTATTAAGACATATTATCTTATATTGAAATTTAAAATATAATTTATGTTAGATTTGTTTAAAAAATAACTTAATTTGAATTTTCCCAACGTCACAAAATACGTTCGCAAGATTCATATATTTAGTAGATACAAAATTTTACAAAGAAGATAGCGAATTGTAAATCCAATCATATAATATCACGTTAACTTTAATGTTTGTTTTTTCAACATATTATCGAGTGTTTCTTTCGTCATAAATTTTGTTGATTTTGCTATGGTTACTATATTTGTTTTGCATAGTTACATATATATTGATATGAAGTTATGATATTAGTATTATTAATCAAAATAATTCTTTAATCATTAGTTACATAAAAGTTTTAAGTTATTGTCATCTATTTACTTTCAGTTATTTGTTTGATATATGCAAAGCAAATACAATTTGTTATTTATATAAAAATTTTTGATATAAAATAATAATAAATATACTGTTTCCATCAAATACTGAAAAAAATAAAAATATAATCTCAAAATAGCTTGAGATTAATTAGCAAATAAACAAACAATTTTGTTATATGTTTTTTATGAAATTCATTTAAATAATATATAATATATAATTATGAATATTTAATAAAGAGTACTGCTATGGATACAATTCTTTGTATCTTAATTTTGTATGTTAATTAATTTGATATTATATAAATGATATAATAAATATATAAAATTAAAATAATAAATATTATATTACACTTTTAACTAAAATTACAAAAATGATAGGTTAAACGATTTGCATGTTAATAATTGAGCCCTACAGGGCTTACACAACAGCCGTGAATCTAATCTGGAACTCTTCATAAATATGTGGTGCATTTCATTCCCCCAACCATCCATACATACATAATACGCACATGCATCAACATGCATACATGACATGTAAAAAATTGCTGTTGTGAAGTCCGGAGTACTACCTTTTGTACGTTTCCGCCCCTCCATCAGCATAGCATAGCAATTAACCTTTCTCCGCTCGCTCGCTCGCAGCTGCTGCGAATTTTTGGGACTGCCTCCTCTCTCTCTCTTTCTCTCCATCTCGATCTTCACGGCGCGAGCTTTTTCGATCTCTTAATCTTCCAAAATTAGGGTTCCACATCTGCACCAATCTGTTATTCCTCCCTGGAATCTAGCTCTCTCGTTGCTCCTTTCAAAATACCTAGATTTGCTGCTCGTGTTTTTTCAGCTGACAGATCTGTGCACCCCTTGCTTCATCCTTTGTTAAATCTCTTCTCTACTCTTCCCTCTTCATCATGTTTTGGAAGCTCACAGCTCTCTCTGCCTCCTCGCCGGTAACTCAATTTACTACTAATTTCTTTTATCTTTCGCCGTTTCTGTGCTAATTAGGTACTTCTTGTGTTTGGTTTTTGAATTTATTGATATTCAATTAGACGAAAGTATGAATTTGTTTGTTGTTTGCACTCAAGTTGCATAATAAGTTTTTGTTTGTCAAATGATGATTAGTTTTTGCTTATTTTCAGTTGTTGAGCTATTAGTTATTTGTTTTAGCTTTTTGGTAGTGTTTAGAGGAGCTTTTTTTGACTGATGGACACGCAGTGAAGAAGCTTGTACATAATTGCAATTGAGTATAGTCCATAGTGGATTAGCATCGTGTTGGCTTTCGTTTACATTGTAATGCTGGCATTTTATGCTAGTGTGTTTTGCTATGTATATGGAAGGAAAAAGTCCTGAAAAATTTAATTCTTAAGCATTTCATTTTCATATCTCTTCGAAGTTAYTTGAGAATTGCACTGTTTTATAAGTTTGTCGTCTATTTTTATGTAAATATGTATTGATTGAGGTTCTACCTCATTCTGTTAATAAAGAAATGATAGTTTACCATTAAATTACAAGTAAATTAAGTTCCTCTCTGGATTATATGTCTACTAATATGTTTTTATTTGTTTTCATTTATTTATTTTTTCAGGTGGAGTCGGTGTTAGACAAGGAAAATTTCACGTTAGAAGAGTTGCTGGATGAAGAAGAAATAATCCAAGAATGCAAAGCGTTAAACAGTCGTCTCATCAATTTGTAATTATTTTCTCTGTTTTATCTTGAGCTTGCATGTGCAAATATTCCATATGATTCTTTTCCTTTTTTGTTATTTGGTTTTTAGCTTTCGCACCATATTAAAGGATTGGAAGTTAATTTGTTAGTGTGAATGCAAGAAATCAGAAAACCCATATAGAAGTTGATCTTGATGATGAAAAATATTCTCATTATATATCACTTTCTGCAGTTTACGTGATAGAGCCCAAGTTGAGCAGTTGTTGCGGTATATAGTTGAAGAAGCTCCCGATGATGCTGAAAGCAAACGAGCATTCAAGTTTGTTACTCTTTTCTGATATAAGCTATGCTCCTTTTTTGTTTGTCTTCTGTTGCTCGCTCCTTTGTGGCGAGGTTTTCTTTCTTATTTATGATATGTTATGTACTTCATGATGTATAGGTTTCCCTTCATTGCCTGTGAGATATTTACATGTGAAATTGATGTTATTCTTAAGACCCTGGTGGAGGAGGAGGAGGTATGAGCTTTATTTTTGGTTCTGGATCATGTATTTCCCAGGATTTCAAAAATTGCTGTTGACATTGTTTTCTGCTTTAACTTCATTGCTGTGCTTGCTATTGCAGCTAATGAACATGCTTTTTTCCTTCTTGGAACCAAACCGTCCTCATAGTGCTTTGCTGGCTGGTTATTTCAGCAAGGTATAATGTCATGCTTTGATGGAGGCAATTTTTGTCTTATGCTATGGTTTTCTATACTTGCTAAATGCTATTTGATGTGGCATTTTAGGTCGTTGTGTGCCTTATGTTGCGGAAGACAGTCCCACTTATGAACTATGTTCAAGTAAGTACTTATATCTGTTATCTTTATGACGAAGGTACTCCTGACCTGTTGCTTTAATTTCATCCATGAATTTTGTGTAAATTTAAGTTATCTATAGATTATGGTGACACTAGTTCTTTATTCTGATGGAGCATCCCCATTTCAATGTGGACACACTTTGCTACCAAATCTTGCTAAGACTATCCATGTATCTATTTCATCTTTCTGTGTTATAAATGTGGTTTTTAATCAGGCACCTTGCTTACTTTGGTTGGCACTGTGTGGTTGTTGCCTTTGTTGTCTGTCTTATTGTCTTGTTATGAAATTTTCACTTTACTACATGAGTTGTAAAAATTGACTTATGTCATCTTTATTTTGGTTACTTAATTTAGACTGACAACGGGAAATGGTTTAGAAAAATCATGCTTCTTTTCACTGTTGACATGCTCTCTCTGAAGAATGGCTATAAATTGCACTCTCTAATCTGTGTCTATAAAATTATTTTGATTTGAGTTTTTTTTACTTTCTCAGGTCCATCCAGATGTTTTCCGCCAACTGGTGGATTTGATAGGGATCACTTCCATCATGGAGGTAGGCAGCTTTAGAATTCTATTTTAAAGTTTGAGTTGAATAGTGTTATGTATGTGGATAAAATTTCTCGTGTAATATGGGCGGTTGAGTTTTGATCTCTGTCAATCACTTTTTGCAGGTTTTGGTTCGGCTTGTTGGTGCTGATGATCATGTGTATCCTAATTTCATGGATGTGATGCAATGGCTGGCTGACAGCAATTTGCTGGAAATGATTGTGGATAAACTGAGTCCATCTGTAAGTAAAATATGTGCTCTTCTTAAAATTTTGGATCTTAATTTTAAATGTGGTGAGGTAGTTATGGTAAAAAATTGCTAAATGTTCTGAAACGAGCTCTGAGTTGGTTTCCTTAGACCGTCCAATTGGGCTTGACTTAAGGCTTAAATAAATGAATGTGAATCCCAAATGTTACTTTTATCAATTCCCCTTTTTCCCCTACCCAAAAAAAAAAAAAAAAATTTAGTCATGTTGCCACTTGTGTGACTGCAAATGGTTGTTTTATCACCTTATGCTTTTTGATGTTACATCTAGAATGGGTGTTTTTGTCCCACCTCTCATTTCTTTTCCCCTAGATAAGCTACAAACTTATGTTGCAAAAAAATAAAAGTCGAGAGAGAGAGAGAGGCCAGAAGAAAGCTTATGCAAGGATTTTTATGACATTAGAAATAAAAAGTTAAAATAATCGTGCGGTTTCAAGTTAGGTGGAAAAATGTTTTCAATGAACTTGAAATTGTATTATTTACCATTAAGCGTTGCAAATTTTTTTGTGGAATATTTTGACAAGTTCTTTTACATGTATCAGAGCCCTCCTGAAGTTCATGCTAATGCAGCAGAAACACTATGTGCAATAACTCGAAATGCTCCATCAGCCTTGGCAACTAGACTTGCTAGTCCAAGGTATGTGGGATTTAATTTTCTAATTTAAATTGATAGTATTTTCTGGATTTTCTTTGAACTTTCTTTCTCTCTTTCTCCCCCTCCTTCTCCCTCTTATCTTTGTTTATAGTTTTTTATTTGTTTTGCTGTTTTTATTCTTTTGCAGGTTCGTTGCAAGGATATTTGGTCATGCATTGGAAGATTCACATTCAAAGTCTGGCCTTGTCCACTCTCTTTCTGTCTGTATCTCTTTGCTGGATCCAAAAAGATCAGCAATTTCTTCTCCTCTGATGCATTCTTTCCGAAGCCAACATATGTACGAGTCTCCAATCCCTGTAAATCCAGAGACCATTGGTGCAATGCTGCCGAAACTTCGTGAGTGAATCGGGACCTAGAGGATTATTCCATGATGTCAAAATGATTATTATGTCTTAAAATGGATTTTTCTCTAAGTTGAATTTTTATTTTTTACACATTTTGCATACATTTAATTTACCCACGCGAACACAAATATTATAGATAAGCATCTATCATATCATCCTTACTTGTTGAAGTACCGAATTATGAATTCTGTTTGTCTTACAGCTTATTAGCCCATCTCAATTAGTAATATGGATAATTTAATTTATTTAGGAATTTCTTTTTTAAATGTGTGCTCGGTATAGCGGTGGGATATCTGTTTTAGCTGAAAGTTCTGTTTTCCTTGTCAATGTTTATCTGTTGTGAGCAAATAAGTTATTGTGAGTTTCTTATCTGAAGATCGGCTAATTTTTTTTGGATGATGAAACTAATTTGTCAGAACCCAGACTGAATGACTAACGATTTGATGGCTAGATATAACTATCTTTTTGGCGTTTCCTGGCACTGTAATCATGGTGGTATTTCATCAGTCAGACATGGATTGTCAACTGGGTTTAATGTACAGTGCACTTATTAAGTTCTTTTTTCCTTACCTAGTGGCTTCAAATTTTGTGCATGTGTTAAGGTCAGTGAAAAGCATGGGATCAAAATTTTGTGTTCCTTTTATTACCTTTATCAAAAGTTGACATGGACATGAAGTGCTTCAAATGGGTAAATTGCACTTGTTTATAGGTTTTTTATGTCAATTTTTATAAATCATGCTTGCATGGATTGATTTTGGTTTACCCTTTAAATTGAACTACTCAGAACAGTGAATGAATTTGAAAGGTTCTAAGCAATGTAGTGTTGAAGTATAAACACTCACAGCCTTGGGTTGTATCAATACCAACAAAAACTATGTGGAAATTTACAAAAGTATTTATTTTTTATTCAAAATATGCATACATTTTTTTTATAGCCAAGATATTCATGATTGCATTATATTGTTATGCAGATGACTTGCTTATGCTTCTGAATGTCTCATCTGATGAAAAGATTTTGCCGACAACGTATGGGGAACTGAGACCGCCTCTTGGGAAGCATCGCCTCAAGGTTGGTTTGATACACTTAGCTCAAATATGATTGTGACATACAGACTAATAGAGTTAGACTTACACTTACTAAGCAGTTTGTCTATTTACAAAACAGACTTACAAGAGTGGTCATGAATTTTCTTGTTTGGGCTGAAATTTTATATTTCCAAGTTGAAAAATGTAGTTTACCATAGAACGAATCATGTCAAGTAATTCTACAATTTAATTTCTATATTCTTTTTTATTAATTTCAGATTGTGGAGTTCATTGCCGTGCTATTGAGAACCGGCAGTGAGGCTGCGGAGAAGGAATTGGTCAGCTCTGGAACCATTCAAAGAATTCTTGATCTTTTCTTTGAGTAAGCCTTTATTCCATTTTGTGGTTTTGAATGCATGGATGATGGTGGAGTTGGCATCTAGAAGAATCTTGATCTCTTTTTGAGAGGAGATGCTTCATTCTGTTAGTTGGTTATGCATGCATAATTGTGTTATTTGTAATGATGCAGGTATCCTTACAATAATGCATTGCACCATCATGTGGAGAGTATTATATATTCTTGTTTGGAAAGCAAGAGTGATACCATTGTGGATCATCTTCTTCAAGAGTGTGATCTGACAGGAAAGATCCTTCAAACTGATAAAAATCCCATTCTTGCTGGCGAGTCCAATAAGGTAGATCACATCATTAATCAGTTATTTAAATTGTTTTCTATTATCTATGATTTCTTATTAGAACCGTGCATACCACCATAGCATGCAACTGAATTACATACATTTTCTGTATTAAATTTTTGACAATAACAAAGGATAAAATAAGTATCAGGTGTATTATCCATTTTATCTATCTCTTATTTATTTATTGCCTGATGAGAAATGAAAAGTTATTTTGCAGCATTATGAATTTCTAATGTTGCATATAGTGCCTTTTATAATCATCTATGTCCTTTTCTTCTGTGGATTGAAAGAAAAGACTGATAATTTGGTTATGTACCTGGACCATGCAGCCAACTTTACCCGCTTCTGGGAAACGGGCACCACGGGCAGGAAACCTTGGACACATTACACGGATTTCTAATAAGCTTGTTCAGTTATCTGGTAGCAGTAGCCATATTCACTCATGTCTTCAGGTTGGTGATAGAATGACTAATTAGGTATATAGATGGTCAGTTTGTGAAATGGATTATTTAAAGTGCAAGGTAATTGATAACATATCGATGTGTGTTTGATTAATTAGATTTAGTGTTCTTACTAGAATAAATGCATCAGGCCATTCTCCTCTCTATGACATTGGTGATATGATTGTAAATGAACTCTGATATCCTATAAATAGAGCCTGTCCACTGCTGAGATGAGTAAGCTTAACTGGATAATCGGCTGCTTTTGTAGCTTTTGCTTTCTATAAGTCAATAAACATTGACTCTTCACCCCGTGAGGAGACAGTTTCCCCTGATGAAATTCTTAAATCTCTCCATGAGTTTCCTTTAGAAGAAGACAAAAGTTACTGTATCGCTGTTTGCTCTTATCTAACGAGGTTGAAGCTGCATGATTGAACTTATTTATTATTATTATTATTATTATTATTTATAGTTAATTCTTCATCTTTGATAGTTGTATTTAGTTATAATATTTAATGAATGTCTCTATACCTTTCTGATGCTACTAAGTTGTTTGTTCTCTCTAGGACAATAATGAATGGAACGAATGGCAAGTTAATGTCTTGCAAGAGCGTAATGCCGTAGAAAATGTCTATCGATGGGCATGCGGGTATTTTCTTGTCTCATACTTTCTATGCATTGCACATTAGTAGGAAACGTAATTAGAGGCCACTTTATTACAATGTTGTTTTATGCACATTATTTATATACATTCGTTGTGCCTGTGCTCAAAACACATGGCATGAGTGTGTTATCACATAAAATTAGTTGCTATGTAGCATTAGGTGAAGTTAAAATAGCCAACTTGTGAATCTTTTTTACTGAATTCTTAGTAAAGTTGATATCCACTTAGTTTATGTTGCTAATAACCATAGCTATGTTCAAAGAACCGCAAATAGTCATTTGCAATCGTTTGATTTATCTGGTTGTGATGAAATCATTGTACCATTGCCTTCGAATTTGTTAATCCTCATGTTTCAGTAGTACATCTTTGCTATAGGTACTGTTGATCTTACTCATGAAACTTGGCCCAGGATTTTTTTTTGGTTGAAGTGTTGTACATTAAAAGTATTCATTTCTTGATATGTGCAGCCGCCCTACAGCATTGCAAGATAGGACAAGGGATAGCGATGATGATGACCTTCATGACAGAGATTATGATGTTGCAGCTCTTGCGAATAACTTAAGTCAGGCTTTTAGATACAAAATCTATGGGAATGAGGATACTGAAGAGGTATATCATGGATTTATTAATGTTCCTCTGTCATTCCTTTTTTAGGTTGCTGATTTGTAATTGTCATTATCCTTGTTGCAGGACCATGGAGCTCTTGATCGGGATGATGAGGTAATGATTTTGATTTTCTTTTACTTTGTATTCGGAGGCAAGGGAATTGATGGGCATTTGTAGTAAGATTAGCTTTAAGAAGTGAGGAAACAATAGAATTAAAGATAAAGTGATATGCTGAATTTTTTTAAAACTTTCTTCTGGGTTCTGACACTAATTTGCTTTAAATATGCAGGATGTGTACTTTGATGATGAATCTGCTGAAGTCGTAATATCATCCCTGAGGCTTGGTGATGACCAAGGGAGGTAAATTTCCTAGTTGTTATTACACTTTATCATTGATATTAGTATGACTTGTCGATTTGGTATACTGAATTGCACTATTTTGTGTGGATAGCATTTTAATTACTATTTCTTAATAAGCATAAATAGTTTATTAAAGGATTTACATCTATATTAATTTACTTGTCGTAAACAATTTCGTGTGGAGCTACTGTAACCATCGATATCCCGCTTGCAAAAAACTGTCACACTGCCATGATGATGATGAGCACAACTGGTAGCTGGAAGTTCACCCTTTTTATATAAGAATCAGGCTATTGAGACTTAATTTTTTTACTTAATTTTACACACTATTTTTATACCCGTTGATTTATTACAATCTATGGGTGGAAAAGAGAAGTTAAAAGGTAGTTTTTTTTATGCCAACTCAGCAGTTCTTTCTATCACTAGATTAAAAAAATCAACTGTTATAAGAATAGTGTATAAAATTAAGTCAAAAAATTAAGTTCCGATAGCCTAAGCTTTTATATAATTGTTGCTACTCTTGCCTCCCTCCTAATTATCATGCTGCCACTTCCTAGCACCCAATAATAATAATAATAATAATAATAATAAATCACTATCTAGTTTTTAAAATGGAATGATATTCTGATCATAAAATATTCTACAAGTCTTTTGAGAAACTAAAATGAAGCAGGAAACTGGTGATCATTCCACATAGAGCCTTTATGGTACAATACTTCATAACTATGCCATATTTAATGTTGTGTATTGGTTATGTAGTACCGGGAGCCACAAGCCATATCTATTTTATTTGTAAGGGATTGGGCCATTATAAGAGCCTTATTATCCATCTTAGAAGCTTGGGAAAGTCGAACTGAAGCCTATTACACGAGTTGTTAGTTTGTCTGTTTGCTATGCATTTATGCTATTTCTTTTTTGCTTTGACATTGAAAGTGTCTTCCAAATGCCTTTTATCTTTTGGTGTCAGTTTCAGTAGTGACATACAAACCACATAAGAGTTGAACTAATAGAAAAAGCTTAAATTGGTTCATCTTAGTCTGTTGTAGATATTTGTTTCTTTTTGTTAAATATATCATGTTGGAGTGATGATAAAATATATATAAGCTTTCGTTGTTGCAGCAGTCTGTTCACAAACTCCAACTGGTTTGCCTTCCAAGACGACAGAATTGGGAATGCACCTGTGAGCACGTCAGCCTCTGAGATGATGGATGAGATAAACTTGAATGGAACTGCAAATGGTGGTAACAGCAGTAGTGATGATGAGGTGGTGGTTGGAGAGGATGATGAATTGACAGAAAGCAAAGATTATGTCAACAGCACATCCACTTCCAATGCAAACTATTTGAACCCCTTTACAGAGGGCAATTCCACAAACAGTGGAGAAATGAATCCACAGAGTGAAAAGGCAAATGCTTCCCATGATATGGGATTCTTCAGGTTTGACACACCAGACTTTTTCAGAGATAGGCCTTTACCAGATTGGGAGGGATGGAGAGAATCATCAGATTTGCAAGTTACTGGTTCGAGTCTGAATCCTTTTATTGATCATGATAATTCTGATGTCAACGTTGCTAGTCATACCGAGGTAGTGGCTTCTGACTCTAGTTCACCATCAAGTGCGGATTCCATGCTTCCAAATGGTTCCTCAGCATCCATGGATTCTAGTGATGGATCAGCGAGTAGTGATGTAAGTCAGAGATCTGCTGCTGTGCCCTCACTGTTTGAAGAGGACGTTGAATTTGTGGGTGTGGAAATAGAAGGTACTGAGAAGGCTATGGAACAAGCTCTCAAGGAGGGAATAGTTGGGGAAGCGGGGCCCTTAAAAAGGAACATCGTTCTGAAGGTACCAGAAAAGGAAAATCCTGATGAAGGTGGAGCTGGTATGAAGGAGTTCAATGATGCAAACTACTGGAGGGTGGATCAAGAGGTTGCTGTTCTTGAGTGATGGTTACTGAATCTGTATGGGTTGGCTGTACCTCAAAGTTGGATCCTACAGTCAGACCTCATTTTTGGCTGGCAAGGACTTTGTGCAAGAAATGCATGTACAGTATATTTTTGTTTTCAAATGGGAATTGAACGGTAGGTTGTGTTATGGTTTTACTGTCTATTAGTTTAACTACTATTGTTGTTTATTATTTAAGTTTTTTTCTTGTTACTGATTTATGGGATTTCCCATGTCCATCATATTTATATTTTTCTGGCTCGAATCATTTTGTTCCTTCTACCAATTTCTCGATGTCGTATTTCGTCTTTCTGAATTTGACTAGAACTGCATAATGAGCTTTTAATCTGCTACTATTATCAGTGAATGGTATTTCCTCATATTTTGTTTGTTATCTTCACCTAAGGCAGGAAAGATATTGACTGAAGAGGAAATATTACATATTTTTAATCACTCTTCCTAAATCTAAACGGACAAGCTTATTAAATGAGAATCAATTCCATTTTGTTTTCCGGGAATTTACTCTGACTACTCAGATAGATTTTATGAAAACACTTAGGTTTAGTTTTTTTTTTTTTTTTGTTAAATTAATATTTATCTTCTAATAATAGGCGTTATAACATATTTTTATAAATTAATAAAATATCATTTGTACCCTTCTCTCACACAATCTCAGTTACTCTCCTTAAAATCAGTCCTATCACCAACAATTATCAAAATATCATCTCCTTCTCTGCTACCAACGCCATCGTCTTCCTCTTTGCTCTCCACTTTCTTGGTGTGAGTGGTGGTGGATGGCAAGAACATATCATGGTATTTGACAAAGAAGCAAGCTCATCTTCACACGTGTTCTTGCCTTGCCCTTCCCTAGAGAAGATACTCCCCTTTGGTTCGACCCAAGCGTCTCGCCTCCCAATCTAAGACCTTCGCCAACGTCTTCATAGCCATCGTCGACGTAGGAGTCTTAGGCCTCCCTTAAAACATCAAGAAAACTGGATGGATCATGGATTCCGTCATGCTCTTCTCCGTTGCTGCCTTGACTTACCAGTGCATGATGCTCTTGGT
>JANKKB010029459.1:0-23835 GCA_026225775.1 Bursera palmeri | reverse complement strand
TATATAATATGATCTCAAATTATATATTTTCTAATATTAAAGTTTAAAATTGAGAACTTTATGGGAGCAGAGCAGTGGCAGTTAAAGTAGTAGTAGGAAGGCGAATTTAAATGAAAGGATAGCAAGAGGCGGTTCGGTTTCTCACTGCTTTATTACAAGTTTTGACTTAACGAAGGTGACACAATTTGTTGAGTTTGAGTTGACCAGATTTGATTGATTAAAAAAGCTTACCATCCAAGAGTGGGTCCCACCAGGTCCACGCTACCCGCACGGGCTTCCCGCCACCGGGTCCCGAAAACGGTGGTCCCACAGGGGGGTTTCAAATCCTCGGCGATGTGTGAAACCCTCGCAGATCACCGACGTTTTTTCAGTGCATGCTTTGGGAAAACGACAAGAGAATGATGAAACGAATCAGCAGGCGATATTTGCCGGATGAGCGTGGTGGCCCTGGGGCCTGGCCCGAGTGGGGACACCGCCAATTTAAGCGTTAGGTGACCATCAAATTGGCTATTACTTAGAAGAGAACATTGTCACCACGCGTTGTTGTCGGACCACTTCATTATTTTATTTTTGTATTTTGCATGGGTCATCCACCTATAAATATTATCGAATTGATGTTTTCATAACTAGATAATTTTATTTTAACATTATTTTAATAATAATATTTAATCATTTGATTAAACATATTAATAACGCTTGTTGATCCAACAATAGAATGGTTTATTAATAATCATAATGTTTTTCCAACTTTAATCATTTGGTTAGTTATACATAAATGTTTAAGCTTTGTTATTTTAATCTCATCTGTCTGTGGCTGTGGATAAAGGAGAATAATAATCTGCATGTCTTCATATTTTATAATTTTCACTAACTTGGCATATTCTTCTTGTTCATTTTTATAATGCTTGTTTTTTGGACCGTTTTTATGCTCATATACATTGTATGATAATCTTTGGTGTTTTAAATAATAACAAATGATACAATCCAATATTTAAAAGTGAATTAAGGAGCAACACGTGTGAGAAAAAGACAAGAATATCAGATGGAAAAACTTCAAAAACATGTAATAATATTTAATATATTTTTGGTCCAAGATGAACATACACAACACAGAGCTGCTTGTTGGGGCGACCAATTTGCGAGGGCCACCACCCGGACATTACTCTGCTTTGCCACACAGTTTGTAGCCGACACTGTCTAATTATTATTTACTATATATAATCCTTCAATTCGTTTGATTGATCACATTTTTCAATCAATTTAAGTGAGACAGAGTATGAGCTTAACTACCAAGAATTAATTTTTTAATGAGGATTAGTATCATTTTAGATCATCGTGGAGTTCGTGCAATTGGATTTATTATTTGTAAGTGTTTAAGTCAAGCTAGCATGATGTCTCCATACCTTAACTAACAAGAATTCATTCTTTGTTTATATGAATAAGCATATACACTCCAAAATGCTCTAACCTAACAACCTTCGTTTGCAAGTCATGGAATGATAGATCAATTAAGGTTTTGAAGCTATAATTTTTAATGTAGTTATTACTATGATTTGTGTCTGAACATTTTAGTAGATATAAATTGTCGAGTTTATCAAGCATCTCATAAGACATTTCAACTAAAAATTCATCTTCAAGTACCTTGTTAAATATTTTCACGCTCGACACGTTGGAGGATGACGTAGTAAATGTGTTAAGCATTTACATAATCATATTGAATGTGATTTTTGACCCAATTAGTTTAATGTAATTAAACATTTAAAAAATTCTCGGACCATGTTAAATCTTATTAGCACCCTTATGATTGGACTATTTTAGCTAATTTCACCGACCATGGAAATCTAGGTCGATAATAAAAGAACAGAAGTTAGTAATTAACACATCAAATTTCACATACACATGATAGAAAAGTAATTTGATAGTTTAGGAAAAGATGAATATGAGTAAGGAGTAATATACGCAACTTAAAAAGATAGCTTCAACTTAAAGCCACACAAAACGGTGTGGGTTTTAGGTTTAATTTTTTGTATTAAAAGGTGGGCTAAAATAAACGATGGGGCTCTTTAATTCCGGGGTGGGACTCAAATATCATCATCGAATTCTAAGTGGAGAAAAGAAAAGAAACGAAAAGGTGTTGAATAGCATGCGAAAGGGCGGCAGTGGGATTCAAATATCCTTGCACTTGGGCTTAAATTTAGCCCTAAGTTTCCAAGAAATAAAGAGGTTGAAAAGTACCTCTTAAGCTTATCTGGATTCCGGTGCTGAAATGTGTTAAACGTGACGGCGGAGTGTCAAAATCTCATCTCTGTAGCCATTGAATGCGGCCAGCCATATCATTCCCACTACAAACATGGGCTTTCCAGGTGGAAACTTTCCCATCCATAGATTTAGCCCAACTTCAGAAAACTCATTTTCAACCTCGACCAAATCACAGCCAAAATAAACCAACTCTTTCATTTTAACACGTTGTTTGGTTCTGATAAATTTTAAGATTTGTGAGTTCATCTGTTCATGTTAAGTTTTGTCCAAAAACTTCATCTTAGTATCACATTTTTCTTTTGAAAAAATCTAATAAACTTAAAAATAAGTTGTTGTAAAAGATTGTTACATTTAGTTGGTTCCAACTAAATATATGTATTTTAGAGATTAAAGATGCATGCTTATTCGATAACGATAATTCAGTGTTGGACTGATACACGTTGTATTCAACCTCCACTACCATTCTCAACCAAAACCAATCATTTTTCAAGTATTTTCACACTTCTACTCATCAATTTCATGTACCACAAACATTTTCAACAATAAAAAACATTAAAAATCTCAAGATTTAAGCATTTTAAACCTTAAAAGTCAAATTGAAAATCTTGAAGAACTAAATTTTGATTCATAGAGTGAGGGAAGGAAGAAAGATATTAAGATAATTTTTTAATAAAATATCATGATATTTAAAAATTTTTAAAAAAATATCATTTGTCAAATACCTATAGTCTTCATTTGAATTTTTTTAAAATAATAATAATACGTGGATTCTTGAAATTTGTTCCTTGAACACTCATTCAACATTAGAATGCCTAACGTACAGTTGGTCACCAATATTTCATTTCCTCATTTTATGAGTGCTTAATAGTTGATGTGATGGTTAGAAAAATGCTCCCATTTTTATTCTTTCTGCAGGCAATACTGTATTAAATTTGTATCAGAAATATATTAATAAAATATTTTTTATAGTCAAAATGCACATGGAAAACGATTAATAGACGCCAAAAATCACCTAAAGGTGTTCAAAGTCAGAAATATAAATAATAAACTAATAATTTTACTTTTTCTTTTAATAAATAAATCAGTCCTCCTTTGCCTTAATTTCCGTTTTCAACCACAAAAAATTTAATTATTTTATCGATTAGTTTTTGCCCAATAATTGAGTATCAATTGACACTTGATTATTTTTCTTATAAACATGAGAATTTACAACTTAGTTTAGAAACACCAAATGATGAAATATAATAGAGAAAAAGTACTAAATGATAACAAAAGAAAAAGAAAAGTAAAGCTAATCAAAAAGCAAAAAAAGAAGTTTGAAAGTGAGGACCACGTTTTATGCAAAAAAATTAAAGATTAGACTTCAATTATTTTATCTTTTTCGTTTTCCCACTGAATCATCTTTCAAATTAATAGAAATTTACTTTTTTTTTTTAATTAGACAAATTAAATCTGTACTTAACTAATTGAAATAAGGGCAATAATATAAAAATAATACCGATCTTCGAAACTTTTCTGTACAAATTTTTATCAAACAAGTGATATGGTATGTAATAATTGAAAAAGTGAATTTTAAAAATTAATAACATTAATTAAGGTTGATTATGTAATAATCATATGATAATACTACGTGAAATAGTATATAGATAGAAATAAAATGAATATTTATATTATACTTAAAAACTTTTTTATATGAACTCATTTATATGAATTAATCCGTTATTATGTAATTGAAAGTATAAATTATAAAATTAAATGAGACCAATTAAGAGAGATAGTGTGATAACCATCGTATAATAGCTTCTTATTAATTTGTGTAAGTACATTTGCATAATAAATTTGTAAGCGTAGGACACGTTTTAATATATTTTTAAATTAATTCTCCTAGTTTCTAATATATTTTTTTTTAAAGAAAAGAAATTAAATAATCATAACAAGACATAAATATATTCTGATTTCTCAAAGTAATAGTACTGATTACAGAAGGTGAAAATTAAGTGAGGTAGGGGAAATGATGGGAGAGAAGAAACAGGTAGGACTGAAGCTGCAGAGAGCACTTTCTCTTTAAATCACTTTGTCTGATGATGGAAGCACTTTTTTAGCAGTTTAGGTTGAACGACGGTACAAGCTGTGTTGGCCTTTTGAAAAATTCCTTTGCAAAGTGGTGGAAAGCATCATCAATCTACACATTCTTGCTTCTCGTTTGATGCGAATAAAGCTGCTGCTGCTGCTGCAAACATAAAGAAAAGAAACACTACTGTGTCCCCGTCCTTTCTACCTTATGAGATCCCTAGCTATCAATAACACCATATGGCGTCATCATCTGAAATAGTAATGTTTAAAATCATATTGCTAATGTTCATTAATATCTTCGTATTTTATTAAATAAATAATCAAATGTAATTGAAATATCGATCATTTTTCTTTTACTATAATAGTAATCTAAATAGCCCTCTTCAAATATCGTCGTATGTTATTAAAATCTACTTACAGAAGAGTGAAAATTTTTCAGAATATGAAAGGTTTACACCTGTAATACATCGAACTTATAAATCAACAAAATTAGAAGTACGACATTCTTTTTCTATGTAATAACTATGACTTTTCTTATAAGAAAAAGCTGTACAGCTGGTTACCTTCATCCTCTTATGATAACAAATAAAACTTCAATAATTGTATTTCATGAATAGTTTGGATAGAAAGATGAAATGGAAATTAGCACAAGCGAAAAACTTTGACTACTTATTAACTAATGTTACAGTGACAGTAATGCTTTTGATTGTTGAATAGATAATTTATTTTTCATTTTTAAAGTGATTTTTCTTAATCTATATATTGAATTATTTTTAAGAATTATTCTGCATAAACGAAACTACATATATTTATTAGGGTTTAAGGTAGTTAATGCAAATGGTAAGAAGGGGGGTTCAAATAACAGTGACAGAAAACAATATTTTAGAAGGTGTATATACAAATTGAAACTGGAGAGTATCAGGGGGTGAAAATACTGAAGCTTCAAAGGATTTGATGATATAAGGAGTTAAATAAGAAAGAAATCATCTGAGGTATCTGTTTGGTAAAACATTAATTAGGTAGCTGTAAATATTACACAAAGAAACAGCTATTCATGAACGAGCCAGCTAATGGTTACCATACCTGAATTTCATGCTTAGTGGATTACAATAATTGTTATGTATAATAAATCTGTAATTTTGGTTGGCACTTCATGCACTTAATTAACTTTTTCTTATTAAAAAACAAAAATTGAAGGAGGGATTTATATTTTAAAATTCAAAGCATGCATAGTTTGAAGGCACTTTTTCTAGATGGTTTGATAGAAGGACTTCCGTGATTGAGGGTGATTGAGAGTATGGAAAATGTTAAGCAATGGAAAAGCACTTTTGGGAATGATAAAAACAAGTTAAAACACACTTCGGGTTTGAAAATACAACATAACCGTCCTTTTTTTCTAGTCCAAAGAATTCAAGGAGATCAAAACAGCTACCAAATAATAAGAACTAAAAAATAACGTATACAGACGATCAAACAAGATCTAACACAGATTATGAAGTCAAGGAAACGTAGATGCTGCAGCCTGCCAGTATATTTTAAACAAAGAATATATTGACATAGTGAATATATAATGATAACCCAATAAGCACGACTAGATATACAAATATGTTTCATGTTTGGTGTGGTTCTGCGTCTGCATACACGCACAAAGAGAGAAAGAGAGAGAGAAAGAGAGAGTTCATTAGAGGGTATGCTTGGCTCCTCGCACGCCACCGGCGACAAGCAATCCCCTGGAGATTGATCTCTGCTTGTGGCATACAGGGAGCCAGGCATAACCCATTTCACCTTTCATGATGTAGCTACCATAATTATCTGCTTGAATCCATTGAGCTGAGACTTGATTCATATGCATATACATATATATACATCTCTTCAGCAATAACATGCTGAGAGAGTAAGAGAAAGCGAGAGAGAGAGAGATAGAGAGAGAGAGGTGACTGGTGGAGGTGAGCCTGGAGACTCTCCTGTATATATATAGATATTAGGGGAATAAAAGGTAGATTTTCTTACCATATAAAAGGAATCTCCCATCATGCACTTTCCTAAAGAATATTAGAAAATCAAATTTTAAATTATTTATATATTTGTTTGAATTTAAATTTAAATTTAATCCCCACTAAAGCCACCCCCGCTACACCAACCACCACCATTTTGCACCTTTCTACGCTCACTTGTCTCCCTCCTTTGTTTGACGAAAGACTTCTCTCGATAGATGGATAAACATATATATCAACAAATCATATCTTTAATAATTACATATAATAGATGAATTTTTTTATTTAAAGAAAACATTTTCATTCATCATATATCGAGGTTACCTTATTTATACATGAATTTACCTAATAAAACCTTATTATATACACGCTATTTTAATAACTTTCGATCTTATATTATTGTTTTGTTGTTATTATAAAAATGTAAGAAAATATTTTAAATATGAATACAAAAATGCTATGGTCTATGTGATAATTTTAATAAAGTATATATAAGGATGATATGATGTGTCACATGTTTGTTGATCCAACCGAGACTTTTCCCTACTTAATGAACAACATAGAAATGCTATTTTTGAGAGACGAGAGGAGAGGAGAGGAGCGGATATTCCAGATATACAGAGAAAGCTTAGTCATCATATCAAGAAGAACATTAGGGCTTCCGGCCCTCGGGCACTTACTTTTCTCTCTGCTAACCAAGTTAGTAGCAGGTTTCAATGCAGTAGTCCTAGCTAGGGCATGCACATTGCTTTTTTACTTTCACTTGTCCATAACAAAGCTGGGAAAAATCTTTTTTTTTCCCTTTTGGAGCTAGGCTTGTCGGCTGCCCTAGCTCTGGTGGATTTCGGAATTCTTTTTGCCAACCAAAGCCATCATCAATGGCTTTCAAACTATTTTGCACCCCACTGGCCTTTTCTTCCTTGTTTCTTAGCTTGTCTCTTCTCCTCCATTATTTCCCTGTTCATTCATAATTTGGTAAACAATTAATGTATAATTCTCATATCATACATATATTTACCCACTTGGGTATTTTTATTTTATTTGTACAAACTAATTCTATAAGAGGGGTGTATTCAATTAAGACTTTTTATAAGTGAATAACTTTTATAGATTTATAGATTTTTAATAACTTTTATTGACTTTTCATAATTATGAAAGACTTTCATAGACTTTTATTTTAATGACTTTCATAGATATTTATTGAGAGACTGATAAATATTTATAGACTTTTATAGACATTTATAAACTTTTATTGAGAGATTGATAAACATTTATAGATTTTCATATATATTGATAGACTTTTTTAACAAGAGATTGATAAAACTTTATAGACTTCAAACAATAGAATATATATTTCATAAATAAATAGACAATCAATAAATCTTTCTAATTAGATAAATAGATAACTGAAATACTAATTTTTTTAAAAAACATTTCAATATTCATTAACGTCTTTGGTAACAACAAATCTCAACTATTTATTATTATTAATATATCCAACATCATTTCACATATCAGCATAATTCTTTAATTAAATACATTATTTATGTTTTTTTCTTTTACGTTATAATTTAATCTGAATTTTAATTAATTAGGTATTAACTAGTTAATTAAATGCAATTTGGGTACTTGTAGAGATTGGCAGGTCATTTTATATTACAAAGTTTCAAGAATTATCAAGTTGACGCGTATTCTTTGTGGAAATGGTAGTGTTGATAATTGTCATTAATAATTAAATAAAAATATTCGAGTCTTGTTCCATACATGGGTAGTGTTGATAATCTTGGAAGGGCTTCAATTAAATGTACTATCTTGTTACATGTGACTCACTTTGTCTCATTATAAATTTTTTATTTAAAAAAAATAAACATAAGGAATCAATTCCACTTCCTTTTAAGAACGCAGAGGATGAAGATAAAATCTTGACAATTAATGAAGAATAAAACTTCTTAGTAACCATTTGGCGCTGATTTGAGGTGAAGAAGAAAGGCTTCAGTGAGTAGAGTTTCATCTTCTCCTCATGGAAGATTTCATAAGAATAAAGGAGAGCACCAGTAAAGCCTTTGTTAACATCGGTGGGAATCTTACAAGTCTCAACAGAAAACTTTTCCAGGAATGCCTTGCACTTTACAAGCTTTAACCCGTCTGTGACCTCTATAAATTAGCAGACAATCTGACGACGAAGTAACCTTAGCATCAGTCTTACCACTGTGGATGGAGAAAGTAATTTTTTTTTTTTTAACTTGAAAGTCTTTCAAAGTCATAGCAAAAAGTAAGAGAGAAATTATGAAGTCTATTCTTTATATTTTTCACAAAAAAGTCTATAAAAGTCTCTCATAAAAAAGTCCATAAAAATCATTAACTTTTTGAATACCCCATAACTTTCATATACTTTTAAAAGTCTTTAAAAGTCTATATTAAATACCTTATGACTTTTATAGAGTATTTAAAAATCTATAAAATTCTTATTTGAATGTACCCAAACTTTTTATTTTTATAAAAGTCTTTAAAAGTCTATAAAAGTCTTAATTGAATACACCCAAACTTTTTAATTTTATAAAAGTCTTTAAAAGTTTATAAAAGTCTTAATTGAATAAACCCTCATAAAAATAAAAGAGATAACTTATACAAAATCGATTTTTTCATAATTATAATATTGAAGGATAAAATTAATGTAGAGCTCACACCAAATAACTTTACTTTTTAGGTATACTATGTAAACTCTGATATCACTTGTTGAAAATCCCGGGTTAATACCGATAAAGAAAACTTTGATTAACCCAATATAATCTAGGAAATATTAAGTACATCTTAAAACAATTTAAACAACTAATGTAATCGAAATTGGTAACATGTAAATAATAAAGCACATTACACAAAGAGACATAATATTTAACATATATAGTTTGACATCAATTTAGATAAATTTACTAGATCATAAATATATAAGATTAGACCACACACCAAATCTGGTATTCTACTCGATGCCTCATATTAACATAGCTTTGAAATAATTCCCTGTTTCCTAAATATACAAGAGTACAAGAGATCACACACCAAACCTTTTCCTATTTCACATTTTCAATCAAGAGTGTTAATCTTTTATGTCTAATCCCTTACTCATACTATATTTGATTCTTAATCCCTTATATTTTATAAGTCTGTGTAGGAATCTTCTAATCCTAATCGGAGTAGAATTTCTATTTATTATACAACTCTATTTTTCTATTTCTTCTACTTTTTTTAAGTCTTGTAGAAATCAACTTGAATTAAGAAACAAGCCACAATCCCAACATAGTAATGAACTTAATATGATATGAAAGCCATTTGACCTAATTGTTCAAGATTTGAATTTCCTCACGATACAAATTAACAAGAAGACATATTGGTCCACTAATAAGACCCAAAAAGAGGTATGTGAGGCTTGATTCACATACAAGAACATGTGAAGTGTCATTTTGAAAAATAAAACTAATGTTGAACATATGCCTATTAGTTTAAACTTTTAATTACAATGACAAACTATATATGTATACAAATGTGCATCCCAATTAATGTGATATCATATAAGTGATAAGGTGAATAAATAAAAATCAAAATAATAAATACCTGACAAATTCATGTCACCATTCATATGATATCATATTAAAAATTATATTATGGTTAATGAAATGAAGAGTATAATTAATTAATTCTCGCTTTTAGACATATAATACTATCTTACATACCTGTTGTCAACTGGGAATAATATTTGTCTTCGCCTCACAGATTTAGGCATATAAAAGGTAAAGCTAGGTTACTTTATTATACTATATTCTGTATACATGAAAAGAGAGAGAGTTTGAAGATGATTAATCTGTTAGTATAATCATCAAAATATCCAAAAAGAATATGAGATAGCTAGGTTACTGTATTATATTATATTCATATATACATAATTAGATGGTGTCGTGTAGAATGTAGATCCCATATAAAAATAGACTATTACCTGATGCTAACAATTCACGTTGGTAGGTAGAGTGTCAGTATAGGAGGGTTTTGATAGATTTCCACAGACATAAATAACAAATATTTGTGTTGTTAGAGAAGTGTCAATCAAAGGTACATGACAATCACATGGGGCAGGCAGGCATGCACGCTAGGGAGGAGAGTTGAGTGGCTTTTACTTTTCTAGGTCAATAAAGTTCAACACAGCCACCATAATTACCTTCCGTTTGGTATCTGAACTTTGACACACAAAATCTCTTTGTAGGTCCCTTTTAATTTTCCAATCTTATTTCTCTCTCCATCTACAATCAAATCTACTTGAGCTTCATTTACGCCGCTCATCTTCTGCTTTTCTTCTTCTCTCACTCTTCTTACTTTTTAAGCCAACCTCAAAATTAGATCCTCCATTAACGATAATCCACCTGCTCATAATAAGTAAAGTCTAACCACATGTTTTGATTCTAAATTCTCTCTTATTATGGAGTTATTCTTTGGGTTAATTTTAGTTTTCAATTAATTTCTTATTTGAATTTTTATTTATTTATTTTTCTTTTCAATGGTAGGTACTCACCAGTCACTTCCTTTTTATTTTTTCTAAGCAGATGATGATGTTTTCGTGCTCTGAAGTCTTTCCCCACATAAAGAGAAAAACCAAATAAATAAATGGAAGAGGAGAAATTACGCTTCAAAGGCTCCTTGTAATTTGTAAATGCTGGAACTTAATTAGGCTTTTTATCTCGTGAAAGAGTTCCTCTACCTACTTTTATGATTATAGTTAAAGGGGGTTTATCAACTTTAATTTAGAGTCTATCTTCATCTGCAATTATGGTACAAAATTTCATTCTAAAGTAATAATAAACTTCAAGCTTTTTATTTTTTATTTATTTTATATAAAATTTGTAAAGTAAAACTCCTAGTTCTTTCACACGATATGATTGCCTTTTCATCATGGGTTGATGTTTGGTCATTAACACACTAATGTCTCTTGAACTTCAAGGTTTCTCAATTAGTTTGTTATGGTGTAATTAAGTTGCATGAAATCATAGTCAAAAGCAATTACTTGATTCACTTGTTAATTATACGTAATTATAAAGTTCTTACATTTCAATTTTCTTGAGTTCACTCATAATTAAAAATTGAAAAAAATTTTAATGCACTATGTATTTTTAATCAGTAATAACAGATATTTAATAGATTAATAATTGAAAAACCATTATGAAAAATTTTTGTTGCTTCGAAATTGCAATGGCCAATGAAGTGTGAAATGCCCATTGCTGAAAGGCAAGTAACTATAAATAGTATTAATGATGTTTATCTCCACTAGTTAACATTTAACCAGCATAATGATTCGCATGAGCCTAAAAATAAAAAGCATGCAAGAGCTGTGTTTGACAACAGAAATCATAGACAAAGAATCAACTAGAAAAGCTACTTGTGCCTCATTTTGGTCAAAAGTTAAATTCAAAAGACAATAACTTTTTAAACTATGATTAAGACTTAACCCAAATTCAAAAACACCATCATTTTCTAACATTATCTTATGTAATTATTGTATGGACCTTAATAGTAACATCCTAGCAAAGGAAACATTAAATATTTTGTTTGGACAATATCATCTTGTGGGGGAAAGCTAAAAGTTTTGCCTACCACAAGGAAGAAAAAGTTTAACTCATCAACTTAGAAAAGCAATCTCCATCTTCCCTCTCTCTATCTTTTTCATCTAGGGCTAATGTCATGGGTGTACTAGTTGTAAAGACTTGTTATGTCATTGGTCCGATGATGTTATGAACTCACGATACAAGTGGATTGGTTTGAATTGAAAGAATAATATCAAATCATAATAAATGGTGTCAAATTAGGGTAATATTTGACCGTGGTTATTATCAAGTTGATGGCATGAGAAACCCTCCTGTTTCTTTGAATACATGGGGCGAGCCAAGGGAGGAGTACTTAAAAAAAAAAAATTAAAAACTATATATAGATGAATGAGTAATTATCATTGACCACCTCTACCTTTTCCCATTTTTTCATTCATATGGGATGTTTGTTCTTTTTCTCTTCTCTCATCTTTAAGTTTTGAAAAAATCTCTTCTCAAGTCTTCCAGTTAAAAATTCTGTTAGTTAACATCTATTAACCTTCATATTCCAATAAATTTACCATTTTACTCTTACAACACATAAAAAAATAACTAATTTTTCAAGGAAATTAAGTTAAATGATCAAATTACCTTTGAAATTAATACCAATATGTGTTAGTATTATCTATAAAAAAGTAATTTTAATATGTGTTAAGGTAATTTGATAATTTAATTTAATACTGTCTTTTAAAAATTAAGTTTTTTTAAAAATTAAGTAAGGGTAAAATAGTAAATTTATTGAAATATAGATGTTAATAGATGTTAATTAATAGAATTTTTAACTGGAGGAATTGGGAAGAGATTTTTTCAAAACTTAAGGATGAGAGAAGAGAAAAAGAGTAAACATTCTATATGAGTGAAAAAAGAGGAAAATATAGGGATGGTCAATGATGATTACTCATGGATGAATTATTTAGAATAATAAAATTATATAAGATATTAATAACAAATTAAATTAATCCACCACAATTTTTAAAAGATAATGTATATCTATGTAAATAATAAAAAGACCACAATAACATTTAAAAAAAAAAAAACATAATCATTGAGTTTTGTATAATACGAGCTACATATTAATAGCTCTATACAAGTATATCTTAAAAAATTAAACTTTGTAATATTTTGAATATTATGAATCATTAGATTATAATCAAAGAATAAAGAAAAAACTATTTAATATTTAATAGAAAAGATGATAAATTAATAAAAAAGTTCAAATATAAAAAATCGATAATTAATATCTACTTCATATTCTTTAAAATAGGTATATTAGTAAACATTGTTGTAGGGACTTTCAAATTTTCTTTAACTCACGTAAAATAAATTTTAGTTATGCAATTCGAGGTTCACCAATTTTTTTCAGTCCACCAAGATCTTTTTTTATATATATTTTTTTAAAATAGGCCACAGTTTGAATACCTCTATTAATTTGTGTTTCATTTGTTGCTGGATATAATCATGCTGTGGGGTAAGGAAAAATATTGAATGTTTAAGCATCGAGTCCACGAGTGATCATATCCTTGATTCAGCAATAGTACTTGAAAGTTGAAACAATATTGCCCCACTTCACTATAGCTTCAATATTACTTTTAAGAGGAATAATACAATACTGGTTTGGTAAGATTGATTCTCTCAGGAAAACATTTGTATAAATGAATTTGGAAAAGAAAAAAAAAAGCCAAGTTTTTTTTTTTGGTAAATAACAACATTTTAAAATTTAAATGCTCTAACCAAATTACATATCGAGTACTGAACATATTGTCAGTTTGTCAAATGTAGATATAAGCTCAAATACTTAACACATCTAACTTGAAAACTCTGTATAAGATACTTGTCTGGCATTACATACAAGTGTCTATCACTATCGAGATATCTAGCAAATCAATTGATCGACCAAAACTTCATTTACTTGACAATCAACACTTAATCAATTTCACTATCGAGTTAGACAACAAAATATTTTAAAAATTAGGGTTTCATTGATTTTCTAAAGAGTCCCAAAAGCTGGTGTTATTTTTTTTTAAATAAATATTTCCTTATAAATTTCAAGGATTTATATATATATTTTTAATCTTGATAATTAAGTTGCATCTCCCAATTTTTAATTGCATTTATAATAGTTTTTTTTTTTGTAGTGAATTTAATCTAAATTTGAGAACCTTGAAAGTTGTATTTCAAAATGAGTTAAACTTTAAATGTGTATTTTTGAAAAGCTTGAGTACTATATAGTAATGTGCAATTTGTATTTTGGTGATTTAGATAAGTAAATATATTAATTTGTTAGTCATTTTACATACATATTTAGCTTTTAATTAATAATTAAACATATATATAATCCAGAAGATGCTTTTTCTTCCTCCTACATATCACCGTTATTAAAAATATTTTTGAGTTTGAATTTGAGTATTAATATAAACAAAAAAAGAAATATTAACTCAATTTTCATCATAAAATTCTCATCATGTACCATCTTATGTACCATGTTGGCTCAAAGCCAACAGTCTTTGGAATCCAAATCTAATAGCTTTAATATTTTCTTTTTAAAAAGAGTAGCACTACTCTTCTCAAAAAAAAAAAAAAAAAAAAAAAATTAGNATATTAAAAAAAAAAAAAAAAAAAAAAAAAAATTAGATACCATTTTACATGACATGTGAACTGATATGATATTATTATGTCATTTATCACAATATTTTATCATCAATTTAATGAATATTATATCACTTGACACATTATTTGTGATAAATTTATTCTTTAATTTTCATTTTAATTTATTAATTTATTATTATTGTTTTATATATTATATATATTACATATTGTGTTTTGTGAAGAGTAGCATTATTGTTTTAAAAGAACATAATTAGCTAACACATATAATATAAGTGTGCTATTTGGACTCAAAACAATATTCTCTATATCCATTATCTAATTACATCTACTGATTAATATTTAATAAGTCAGATTTTATTTATTATATCTTCATAATTCCAAAAACAAATCTAATATATTTAATAGAGTAATCCTTAATTAAAAAATTATGATAAAAATAAAAAAAAAAGTCATAAACATAGGGGATATATTTATAAAGCATATTTTAGAAAAAAAAATTATCTTCCACTTTTTGACAAAAAGATTTTTGTTTTTATTATATTAAAAATGATCCACTTAATTGGGTTGGACATAAAGGTGTTGAGATTCTTTAAAAAAAAAAAAAAAGATTAAAAACACATAAACACTTTTGCAAGTGGTGATGACAATCTTGCCCTACGGGGACGGGACCTAGCAAGCTCGTCTCCCCGTTCGGGGCTGGGAAATAAGGAGTTTTTAGGGAATGGGAATGAAAAATCACGACCTCATTCATTTTGGAGGGATATTTTTTAAGTCCCTAAAAAACTCTTAGTAAGCCCTTCGGATTTAAGGTCAAAAGTGTATCAATTAGTAGCTTCATTGTGTGAATTATGTTTGTTGATGTCGATTAAGACTACTTGTATACTTAAAAATCAATTAACATTAATCTTTCATTATTAAGTTTAATTGTGTTTTAAATACCATATTTTGGGCTTAATTTGATGACATTGTGTTTTGTATAATGCAGGATCAAATATAGTACAAAAAGATGTAAAAAAGGGAGTGAAGTGCAAAATTGAAGGATTTTTGATGACATTAAAGCATTGACAATCATGAGGGATTTATTTGTCAATCCACTTTTTCATGATAACATCACAATACTCTCTCTTCCGGTGGGCGCTCCACCACCATTTTTCCTTTCATTTTGCAAGGAGACGAAGCTTCTTTTAGGCTTTAGTTTATTTTTTTTCTTTTTTTTTTTAATTTCTCTTTTCTTATTATTTTTGTTTCTTGTCTTTATATTGATTTACATNCGGTGGGCGCTCCACCACCATTTTTCCTTTCATTTTGCAAGGAGACGAAGCTTCTTTTAGGCTTTAGTTTATTTTTTTTTCTTTTTTTTTTTAATTTCTCTTTTCTTATTATTTTTGTTTCTTGTCTTTATATTGATTTACATGCTTTCTATATTAGGTTTATTGCTTGATTTAGTTGTTTTAAGTTTGTAAAGATTTTAATAGTTTAATGACTGGATTTGTTGTTAAAACAACCAAATGCTTTGATTCCTCTTTTAATTACTTTGGTTTTCAATTCTTGTACGAATTTGAGTTGTTTGTTGGATTTGTGTTTATTTACATGCTTTTATTTTTGTGTTATCTTACAATTTCGGGATTAGGGTTTTATTAGTCTAAGAATGCCTAGCTATTAAGCATATCTAAGGCTTGATTCTCACTTGCTTTGGTGTAGATTTTATATGTTTTATTGCAATTTCATGTTGGAATTGTTTGATTGTCTAATTATGATATGCCAGTTAATTTAATTCTAGGTTATGGATGTAGCCTAAACATAATTAGCATTGTTTTATAAATACTTATATGAATTAATGTTGAATCCTACTTGTTGGTATGTTGGATTGCATAATAGTACCTTAGAGTGCTCATTACTCTACGTTCATCCGTTATAAATGTTTAGGCACATAGGATTTTCGGATTGACTTAATTTTCATGGTTGATATTGGTAATTGGTAATTTTCATGGTTAAGAAGCAAGAAAGTTAATGCTGATGCATAGTCTTTTATAGGTTGTTTTGTTGTGGAAAAAGAGTATTAACCTAACATAATCATCCTCTGGTTAAACTTCCACAATACTTTAGAAATTAAGTCCCATAAAAAACTCCTCTCGTACTCTTCAATTCTTTCTCCACATCTTACAAAACAAAAAGTTTCTCACAGTTCTTTGAAATAAAAAAAGCTTTATCCATTCTCATGGAGAGCAAAATACAGGCTTGTTTGTCCTGCGTCCAGACCAGGAGATGGAGATAGATAAGTGTGATGAAAAGAAAAGTTAGGAATTATACTTTCATTAATTGAGACAAAAAGATGGAAATAAAATTTAGGAGTTATAGTTTCATTAAATGAGATAAAAAGATGAAAATAAAAATTAAGGGTTATATTTTCCTTAAAAGAGATGAAAATATGAGTGTCCTAACTAATTATAAAAAGGGTAATTTAGGAATACAATAAAAAAATACTGGTTAACTTAATTTATTAATAAATTTAATTTAAAGTAGGGTTTATAAAAGGGATAATTTAAAACAGTATCCTTGTGTTTTGGCTTAATTTCAAGTAGAAAGTAAATTTACCACTTTCATCAACAAGACCCTTAAGATTTGCTTTTTTTAATCAACTGATAATTTTAACCCTTAAAAGTACATATTTACCTTTGCTGAAATTTTTTTCCTTAATTTTAACACAAAAAAAGAATAAATAAAAAATAAACAAATTATACTCCCATAATAAAAAAATTTCTACTTAATTTAATTAAAATAAGAAATTTTTTTCCTTAATTTAAAAAAAATTTTAAAGTAGAAATTTCCTTAATTTTAACATAAAAAATAAAAAATTATACTCCCATAATAAAAAAATTTCTACTTATTAATAAAATCAATAAGGAAATATATTGGGGCAATATGTATTAAAATTTCTACTTTAAAATTTTTTAAAATTAAGGAAAAAAATTTCAGTAGGGGCAAATCTGTATTTTAAGGATTAAAATTAGCACTTGATTAAAAAAAACAAACCTCAGGGGTCTCATTGATGAAAATGATAAACTTGCTTTCTACTTGAGATTATGTCAAAACACAAGGGTACTATTTGAAATTGTCCCGTTTATAAAAGGTTTTGCTGGGACTTAAATAACAATATTCTTTGTTTCGGTGCGGGGACAGGGATGGCGTTCCCTAGCCCGACTTGATCCCCGAATTAAAAAAAAAAAGAATTTATATTTTTTGTAAATTAATTTTATCATACTTATTCAAATCTAGTCAACACTTAACTTATATATTATATATTTTTTAATAGTTAGCAATATTACTTAGTTTAAAACAATTATAGCTTTTTTTTTGATTCGTTATTTTAAACTTTAATAAGTTCGTTGGCATGTGTTGTTACTAATTTTAATCATATTTACTTTGGAATAATGTTGTAGACAATAGCAAATATGGAGGCAAATGTTTATGTTATAATAATGACTTGTTTGAGATTTCAAAAGTGCTACAAAGTTTTTTAACTTTTTTACTTTGTGAAAAGCCTTTATGTGATTGTTTTTATTCATAATGTTGATGTGATTGTATTTTACATAAATTGCTCTTTGTTTTGTTTTGTTTTAATAATAGGATAAGAACTCTTATTCCAATTTTAAACCCCAAATAAGATAAAAAAATCAATTGTGATGATATATAAATACGTCTTAGTTTTTGTATTAATATGATGAAAATTTTTATTTTAAGGTTTTAGGGGATTAGGTCCTCTCGGGGATCCCCATAAAGAGTTAGGGATCCCTAGTCCATCCCCACAAAGTTAATGAACCAAGGAGGGAGATTGAACACCAATTAAGGGATGAGGACACCTCCCTATTTGTATGTCACAATAATTACAACAAATAATATACTTTTATATAATAGAAATTGTAACTCTAAAAAAGAATTGCCTTGATTATAATGCTAAATAAATTCTTGCCTGAAATTTATTTGTTTGGGTTCTTTGAACCATGATTACTCTGTAGAAAACTTATTAAGTATTTTCTAAATTTAGCGGTGTTTGTTTTTTTATCTGAAATTTAAATAGGTTTTAATTTGAGTTAAATATTAATGAGTTTGAATACAAAAATTTGAATGATATGTTTATAGTTTATTTTCTAATATTTGATAATAAATCTTAAGTTGTTTGTCTTTGTAAGCTTAAAAGGTTTGAAAATTATTAAATTGACATATATGCGTTTATTAAGTATGATATGATATATACACATAAGATTTTAATAAATTCAAAATTGAACTTTGTAAGTTATCACTATAAAGTTGTATATTGTTAATTTATTTCAATTATAAATGGTGTGAAAAATTTTAAAAAGAAAATATATATGCCAAAAATTACCATTTCATTTCATAATCTTAAATAATATTTCATTACAAATTATTACAAAATCACTCCTAAATTTTTGAAGTCAGTACAAAAAAATCCCTGAAACAAAAAATAATATATAATTCTTTAATCTTATTTAGCTCATCTAAACACTTTATCCCCTTCCAAGTTTATATTTTATTATTCAAGGTATTTATTTTATTCTTAAGTAATTATTTTGAGATTTGGATTTTATTATATATGTTTAATTTGTGAGTTTTAGGACTTAATTTAATATCTTATCTAATAGGTTTCAATAAATTAATTGTGATTTAGTATGTTGTGTAAGATTTTAGAAGATTAAGGTTAAGTTCTAGATTTGATGATTTGTGGGTTTATGAGAGGGTTTCATGAATTAGTTTGAATGTTTTATTTCATAAATTTTGTTAAACTAATTATGATGTAGTATATTTTAGAAGATATCAAAGTGTATCTTTCTTTTAATTTTCAAGTATTTAATTTAAGTTCGATTTTATTATGGAGATTTGATTTATAGATTTTAAGAATATAGTCTTAATGTCTTATTTTATAAATATTTGTAAATTGATTTTGATGTAGTACATTGTATAAGATATCAGAGGGTGTAGATTTAAAATGAAGTAATTAATTTGAGTGAGGCTTTTATTATATAGATTTTGATTTATGAGTTTTAAGAATTAGTTTTGATGTATTATTTTATAGACCCACAATGGTTTAGTCTAAGTGGTAAGATGCATCTAGGATTGAAAAGGTAAGGCCAACAATAAAGTCTTAGGTTTGATTCTCCTTTTACATAGATTATATCATGATTTAAGTAGGAGACCGTGGGTTGTGGTTATACTAGTCTCTCCTGAGGATGTCGAGGTATACATAACTCGTATGGACACTTTGGTTTCAATTTTTTTTTATAGGCTTTGATAGATTAATATTGATGTAATAATATCTATAAAATATTAGATATTTTAATATATTTTGATAATGCTTCAAAAAATAATATTTTGATAAAATTATTGTAACAAAATATTCCTTCTTTACAATAGCTTCAAATTATTTTTATTTTGATAAAATTATTGTAATAAAGCTTCAAATGATAGTAAAACATTTCAATAGTTTACTATTATTTATTTGTATTAAATGCCTTTGTTTTTAAATATTGTTTTCATTTTATTTTATTATTTTTTTGGTCAATGTATAGAATGTGCATTTTGAGGGGTAATGTTCATTATGTTCCTATATGTAGTTATAAAATTTTAATTATTTATTAATAAAGTTTCTTCTTACAGTCATGGTTCTCAATTTAATTTGATTTGAGTGGGATTATTTTGTATGGAAAGAATGATACATTATTAATTTGCTATCTCAGAGAAAGGTGGATTCCTTATATAGAGTCAAGGGATGTTTGTGTTTTTATCTGAAATCTAAATGGGTTTGAATTTGACTGAAGATTGAATAGGTATGAATATATGACATGTTTGTTTGTTTTTTCTTTATTTTAACATCTGAATTGAAACGTTTAAAATCAATAGGTTGACATATATGTCATTATACATGTTTATAATATATATTGATCATATTTTAAATGTTAAAGAAAAATTTGTAAATTCAATTGGTTATATCATAATCCGATTGTTTGATAAATTAATCATTTTAATAAAACGTAAATATGAACTCATAGTTACACTATACATTATTAGACTATTAAGCTGTGAGATTTTATGTTAATGAAATATTTAATTTTATTAAAGAATATTAGTTTTATTAAAATGAATAACCTTAATGAAAATAAAATAATTCATTAGTTTTATAAAGAAAACTCTTCAATCTTTAATCCTTGTAATATTTGAGTGAACAAATTTCTTGCTTATAAAATATGGACACAGTAAGAAATAATTATGTTTTATAATGATAATTTTGGGAGGGTAATCATTCAGATTTTTTTATTCAGATAAAAGCTAAAAATTTAACTTTTTTCATTAATATGGATTTATCCGATAAAAAATATTAATTTAAAAAATAAACAAACCTAAGATATCTAAGATTAAATTATAACAAACACCCCCCTCATACTAGGACAAGTCTTTTTATTAAGAATGAAGTTCCATTTATATTAGATTTATCAGAATAATAATAATAATAAAAGATTATTTAAATAACAGATAAATATAATATCTATTTTAAATAAAAATATTTTATAACAAAAACAAAGAGGTAATAAGAAGTTTAGTCAAAATCAATATAATAAACAGTGTACATGAACAATGTTATGCTACAATAATTACGAACATTTATGTCTACAGTAAGATGAATAGTACATATCTACTCTAATATAAACAAGAACATGTGAATAGTCATGCACTATATTAAAGTAATTTTAAGTAATAAGTAGTAAAAAATAAAATTGTTTATATGATTTTTGACCTTTCAAATGAAATCCCTATTATACCCTTGGGCCTTCAAATGTCTTATTATGACAAGAAGAGTGGTGCTATTTGCACCTCACCTTTGAGCTAAAGAGTCCTGCTTCTTATTATACTTTTCTTATCACACACCTTTAAATTCCACAAGTACCCTTCTTCTGTTCTCCTTCAAACACAATTAACTTTTCTTCCACTTTTATTCAAAACAAAAGTTGTAAGAGAATCATAGAGATCAACCAAGAAAAAAGAGATATTAACTAAGAACAATATGTATTTTTAAATCAATCCTCCTTTTCTATATATTTTTAGGTAATTTATTTTAAAAATATTTAGAAAGTGGGGCTCCTTTGGGCAAATAGCACAACTCTAATATGAATCATTTTAAGTAGATATTTATCTTGTGTCAACCAAACCTCAACCCATAAGTAAGCACTATGGGTGGTTTGGATGCACTTGACATTAAGAAGATATTTTGACTTAGAGACTCTTTATTTGGGTTGGCTTATTAGGTCGAGTTATACAAAAACAAGTATCAATAAAAGTTATTTATGAAAATTTAAAAATTAATTTGAATAGAATTAAATTATTTAAAATTATTAATGCTGGATGTTTTAAGAAGAATAAGTGTAAACAGGAAATTTTGGGTGCAACCTCACCGTATGTGTATACTTTTAAGAATTTTGATGATTACAAATTAATTTCTTTATATGATTCCTTTTCCATTATTAGTTGTGAACAGTAAGTCCCATAAAAATATTAGTTAATTTTACTTAATAATTTTAAAATATCTACATCCGTATGTTTAAAGAAGATTATAGTTACATAAAACATAAGTTCAAATAGTACAAAACTATATTATATTTCATATATTATTTATTTATTTATTTTTTCAAAATCTAGGGTTGATTAATTATAAGGAAATGTATCAGAAAACTTACCACTATTTGATATATAATTTTTTATCCCCAAAACAAGCCTAGTCAAGCCATCCCCTCACTCTATGCCTGCTTAAAACTAATTTTTTGTTGTAAAACGTGGCATCCCCACAACCATGAGAGGTGAGATTCCAGACATTTGACATCTAGCCTTAGATAATCTCCATAGCATGTCATGTGTTTGCTAGTAGTCAATTTGTTGTTGGCCTATAAATCTATAAATATGGCCCTTGTATGAATGGAAACAGACCAAAATCACTTTGAAAGCAAAAAGATTACCTTCAGTCTCTTTCTTCTTCATCCCTTTGTCTCCATTTATTTACTTGCACCCTCCATATACACTTGTGTCCTTTCTATTTTACTTGTCTTCCACTTGTACATTTACACTATTATTATACTTACCATTTAATATTTTAGTTTACAACACATTACCATCACAAAGTGTTATATAAGTATAATACTTCTATTGCTTTTGTTTTATGGTTATCCTTCTAAAGTATGCTTTATGATTGCCATTATATTGGATCCTCCATATTAGAAAATAATAATAGTTCTTATGAAAATAGTTCTTTGAAGATGTCAAGCCTAGCAAGCCTTTAGTTTGATGCATTTGATGGGAAAGAAGACAAGTATATCTCATGGGCTAGAAATTGAAGAATCTATCAACGGGCTATGCATCTTGAAGACACTATCAAGGAAAAGGACTAGACATCTTTTCAAGATAAAGCCTATGCTAACTATTTCAAGACAAATGATCACAATTGAGTATGAAGAAATTACTCAAGAAGCAATCAGCAAAATGTCATGGAAGACCACTAAAAGAAAGACAAATTTGATGACAAGAAGACTATAAGAAAATGATATTTCAAGACTGATGAAGACTTCTGCCATTGATGTGGAGCAAAAGGCCATTAAGAATGAAACTCTTAGAAATTCAAACACTTAGTGGATCTTTACCAAACAGCCCAAGATAAATAGAATAACGAAGAAAAGGATTCACAAAATAAACCCTCCAATGTTTCTAAAGACGCTGACAACAGAAGCGGTATGCAAGGCTATTGGTATGGCACTTCTTGTATATGCCTAAACGCTTAACTTAAAAAGACAAAGATGAAAGGGTTGAGTGAAATTTTATTAAGGACTTGGATAAGAAAGATATCACTTATCTTGGCATTTTAGATTCATTTGAAGATGAAGATTAAAACATCAAGCATATGATACCCATAATTATTATTACTACTTATTTTTCAGTTACTCTGTATATGTTTATTTGTTTCTTTTGTTAATAGGTTATGAAGTTATGACATTCTTTGTTCTTGGAAAGAGAGATGAAGATGTTCCTGGCTTACAGTAGAGCGATCCTTTTGAGATATGAATAACTAAATATAATAAAGTTTTTCGATTTCTATTTGTGCTTCTAATTACTATTTATATTTGATTTTCTTTTGTTATGTTTTAGGGTAAATGTTGCAAATAACCCTGAACTAAGGTCTAATGTTACACATAACCCTGACATTTTTCAATGCTTATCAACCT
>JANKKB010029458.1:2088-23826 GCA_026225775.1 Bursera palmeri | reverse complement strand
GAAATTTCTTTAATTTTAACATAAAAAAGAATAAATAAAAAATAAAAAATTATACTCCCATAATAAAAAAATTTCTACTAATTAATAAAATCAATAAGGAAATATGTAGAAGCAATATGTATTAAAAATTCTACTTTAAAATTTTTTAAAATTAAGGAAAAAAATTTTAGTAGGGGCAAATCTGTATTTTAAGGGTTAATATTAGTATTTGATTAAAAAAAGCAAACCTCAGGGGTCTTGTTGATGAAAATGATAAACTTGTTTTCTACTTAAGATTATGTCAAAACACAAGGGTACTATTTGAAATTGTCCCATAAAAAAWTAACTTAACTTTTAAAGATAATATTAAATTAAATAATCAAATTATCTTTAACACGTATTAAAATTATTTTTTATAAATAATATTAACATATATTAATATTTATTTCAAGGATAATTTGGTTATATAACTTAATATTGTCCTTAAAAAATTATTTTTTTAATATGTATTAGTAAGGATAAAATGATAAATTTATTAGAATATGGAGGTTAATAGATATTAACTAATAGAATTTTTAACTAAATGACTTGAGAAGAAATTTTTTCAAAACTTAAGAATGAGAGAAGATAAAAATGGTAAAAGTCTCATACGAGAGAGAAAAAAAAAGGTAGGAGTAGTCAATGATAATTACTCATTTTACTTATTAACCAACCAAATGCCACTATTTGGCCTAAAAAAATAAAAAATAATGAATAATTATCATGATCACTTTTATCTTTTCTTTTTTTCACTCATATGGGACTTTTGTCCTTTTTATCTTCTCTCATCCTTAAGTTTTAAAAAAATCTCTTCTTAACGACTAAATTATCTTTAACGTATATTCACACATATTAAAATTACTTTTTATAGATAATATTAATACATATTGGTATTTATTTCAAGTGTAATTTGATTGTTTAATTTAATATTATCTTTAAAAATTAGTTATTTTTTATATGTGTTAGTAAGGGTAAAATGATAAATTTATTAGAATATGGAGGTTAATAGATGTTAATTAACAGAATTTTTAACTGAAAGACTTGAGAAAAGATTTTTTTTTTCAAAACTTAAAAATGAGAGAAGATAAAAATTATAAAAATCTCGTATAAGTTGAAAAAAAAAGAAAAAGATATAAATGATCAATAATAATTACTCAAATAATAATTAACGGGATACTTCAATAAGGGTTTCTTATTGGACGCCTCTACAATTATCTCGAGACATCTACAATAATTTGAATGATTTTTAAAGCCTTCAATTTCATAGATGATATACTTTCTATAAAATTTGGAAAAAACTGAAAAACTTTGATAAAAAATCTTCATAAAATTTCTGATTTTTATAAATTTAAAATTTTAAAGAATATTGTATTAACATAAAATGAAATCAGAACCAAGAAAATAATGTTAGAGATCCAAATTTTATATTTTACAATGATATTTAAAAAATTTTGAACCTGTCTTGTTTTTCACGTAGAAACCTCCCATAAACTCGGCTAAAGCAATTTGATCCAACCTGGCCCACCTGAGCCTCAAGCCTAAAACTAGAATTTCTGAAAATTAAGGGGATGAAATTGATTTTGAATTAGAGGTGGTGTATCTAGATCACTTGCTCGGCAGAAAGCGCGCGTGAAGGAAAATGATAAAATCGGTGATGGTGATGAACACGCAGGGCAAGCCTCGACTTGCCAAGTTTTATGATTTTCAGGTCTCTTTCTCACCTCAAGAATTACATTTCCATTATCAATTTCGCTAAATTTATTCGTCCAATAACCAAATTTCGGGATTTCAGCCAGTGGAGAAACAACAGGAGCTAATACGCAGCGTTTATGGAGGTTTCTCACACACACACTCTCTCTCTCTCTCTCTCATGCCTTCGTGATCAACATCTTGTGGTTGATCTTCTGTTTTAATTTTGAGTTTATACAGTTTTGTGCAGTAGAGCTGAGAATGTGAGCAATTTCATCGACGCTGATTCAATTTTCGGCCCGGTATTTTCTCTACAGTTAATTTTGTAATAATTGTTCGTCCTTTTAGTATTAAATAGATTCTCTGTTGTTAAACTCTCTATCCTGAATAATATTTTTTTGGTTATTGGTAGCAGGATTCGCGCCTAGTTTATAAGCACTATGCGACTCTTTACTTTGTGTTCGTTTTTGACAGATCTGAAAATGAGCTAGCTATGCTTGACCTTATACAAGGTACCTTCTGAAACTTTTTTGTTCGACTGCAAGGTTTTGTGATTGCTCTTTTATCTAATGCTTATGCATTGCCTCAATCAAATTATGGTAGTAGAAGTTTTTCATTTGCAGTATAAATCTTATTGGATTTATGTCTCGTTAAGTAATGGTAGTATGTGGTTATGAATTTCACATATGAAAGCTCGGTAAAGGTTCTGTTGATTATTGGCTTAGGAAGTGGATTTTGTGACATCTTTAGAAAAATTTATCACCAATCCAACTAATGAGTCCTTCACGTAGGTTATCTTTGCAGCAGGGTGAAAGAGCTTGTTAATTTGGTTCAGTAAACTGTAGACTAGAGTCATTATGGATGTTCTCTAGGCATATAAAAAGCTGAATGTCACAGTAAATAGCTGATTGATTGTGAATACTAATCCTTTTTCTTTCTAGGACTTGTTTGGATCAGCTGTTTTATTTGAACTTTTATGCCTGCAGTTTTTGTAGAGACATTGGACAGATGCTTCAAAAATGTATGCGAGCTTGACATTGTGTACAATTACAGTAAGGTTGTGTATTCCTCTCATTTTCTACTTGTGGAAAATGCCTATATTGGGAATGTGAAATTTTGCTCATAGTTAATTCAAATACAGAATTTGTTTGTTTAATTGAACATGATATGCACTATGCTGTGCCAAAAAGTGGAACCTAGTTTTGCCATTTGAGCTTCTGGGATATTTAGTTGACAAATGGGTTCAAATTTACTTGATGGGCTAATGATGCCTTGTACACTGCTAGGGCTCTGCTGGATGATTCCACAGCAAGTTGACTTTTAGATCTACCGTCATGAACACTGCTTAATTTACTAAGTTAATGTGTGCGTGAAAAATTTCCTTGTTAAGTTTTCTCAACAATTGGATGAATTTTTTCACAAGTTACATTTGAACATCCAGCGTAAAAGCTATTAAATTGGATAATTCACTCTTAGACTTAAAAGATTGTTGGTCGCAATATGTTAGCTAAAGATTGCCAGTAGATGGCAGCTCATGCATACTATTTTCTGTTGTCATGAGTGTATCATTAGCTTCATGTCGTTCCTTTTTTTTCTTTTCCTCCAGTTTGTTTGTTTGATAATGTATAATCCACCAAAAGTATGTACTTGCAAATATCTCCATAGTATTTAACCTTTACTTATCCACAGATGCATATCATTCTGGATGAGATCATTTTTGGAGGCCAAGTGCTGGAAACAAGTTCAACAGAAGTTATGAAAGCTGTTGAAGAAATATCAAGGTCTCTCTCTCTCTCTCTCTCCCTCCCTCCCTCCCTCCCTCCCTCCCTCTCTCTCTCTCTCTCTCTCTCTCTCTCTCTCTTGCAGGCACACATACCTGTGATGTGTAATTACAGAGACATTTATGCATTATGCAGGTTGGAAGCAGCCTCAAATGCTATTACGCTTGTTTCAAAATCAGTTTCTAATTGGCGAAGTCGGTAGCATTTGGTGCAAAGAAGCTTTAAAATGGTTAATCTCAGCAGATTTAAAATGCTATCACGCTCAATTGCCAAATTTCTTTCAGTTAAGCTATAACAATTATCAGTTTGAAAATTGGTGAAATTTGTTTGACGACTGAAAATCGGTTTTATTCCTGGCTTCCATCAAGAAAGACTTGAGCATGATAAAGACAGTTTTGGCTCTGTTTTACTGGTTGCCAGATGAAGTTGATTGATGATGCGTGAAGGTATGTGTATTATAGAGTAAATTGATTGTGGAGGAATATGCTTGTTATTGTGCAATGTGACCGTTTATGCATTACCTCTTATCCAATAAGTTCTTAGGATTTGATTCGTTGCATGCAATCTTTTGAAGGTTGTTCCATCAAATCTATAGAAATGGATATACCGATGGAAGCTCGAGATTTTAAAGGCTTCCAATGATGGTTATCATTTGGGAGATCGGATATTGTTTAAGGGTTACCCTTTTTCTTTTTTACTTGAACAATTTATAATTCATTTTTTGTTTGAGATGTTTTACGTTTGGTAATTGCTTCTATCCGTAGAGAAAGAAACTTAGCTTTTATTTGGATCCTTTAAACTGTTTTATTTGAAGCGGGTCGCTGTGACCTAGAGGACGGCCACAACGTATTTTCTTCTATTTCGCATCTAAATGATGAAAAACACAAGTTCGACTACATTTTTGACAGGCCAGTCTTTAGAGCCTGTCGTGACGAGATCTTCATGAAAGGGCACGTTTCTCTCTGCTCAATAATTCTTTGAATTTCTGATTTTGGTAAAAATTGAACGCAAACAATAGATGTCATTGCTACATAGAGATTGTAAACTTGAGACCGTGTCGGATTGGTGATGGTGGTTTGATTATTTGCGGGAAAATTAAAATAGCCACCAATATGTTTGCGTTTTATCTCACGCTGGATTGGCCTACATGTTTAACCATTCGGAATAAAAGAGTTGACAACATAAATGTGCTGATCTACGATACGTAGAGAACATGATATGGCAGCAGAGCTGCAACCCACTAGAATAAATTCAATCTACCTTTTAAAATCTTGAAGAACCATGCGTGCTGCATTACGTCCCGGTGCACCCATCACACCACCTCCAGGATGAGTCCCACCGCCGCACAAGTATAGCCCTTGGAGTGGAGTCCTATAATTTGACCTGTACCTCGGTTGAAACATAATTAGAATGCATCAAAATGGGCAGAAGTGAAGAAAATACAGTAAACAATTGGGTATTCTATAAACATAACGGCCCGACTTGGAATCATTTGTATTTTTTGTTGTAAGAATTACCATCCTTTTACAGGCCGCATGAGGAAAAGAGAATCCAATCCCATAGCACCATGGAAGATATTTCCTCCTGTGAATAATTCTTCAATTATTAGGGACTAACCAAAAATGTATGATTAATTTTAAATGCTGAATGTTGTGATCTAGGATGTCAATGGTTGCAGTAATGCAGTACCTGTCAGACCAATTTCCCTTTCAAGATCTGGTGGTGTCAGCATGTCATAGCCAATAATTGAAGAGCTGAAGCCCGGAGCATATTCATCAATCAAGGTGAAACATCTCTTTGCAAATGATTCCTACAATTGAAATCGGTGCATATTTCTCACATGATTAGTCGGTCACAATAGATAAGTACCTCTGTCAAGTGAGATTAATTTTAGGAATAATATTAGCAGCTAACTGCTAAAAATAGAGTTATAATTGAATACTACATGGAAAAATCTTCAAGTTAACATGCTAAAAAGTTTGGAATTGGAAATCAAACAGACTACAATTTCTAAATTCTACTCACTCTATAAGCAGGATCACTCCAGTAACCATCTGATGGCTTATAAGGTGTGTATTGAATAAACAAGTTAATAACATGATTTCCTACAAACAAATAGATAAGACTTTATAAATTCCACAATGTAGTATGGCAATTAATTTGCACGTAATGCAAAAACTCAGTAGAATAAATATTTGATGAATGTTGAAAATTCTCAGTAACTCCGCTGGCTCTTCCAGGATAAAATACCCTAAAAGGTCAAGATAAAATCAACTGACATTCACATGCATCGAAAGCGAAGTTTGGATACCTGGTGGAGAAATAGTCTTGTCCAGTACAGAAGGAATTGTCATTTCAATAACTGGCCTTCTTGATGGAACTCCATTGGCAGCTTCTTGACAGGCTATGTCAATCTCCTCCATGCTTAAAAAAGATACAGAGCACATCTAAGATGGTATAGATAGTCTTTAAATTGAATGTTTTTTATGAGGTTAAAAAGCTAAATGAAATTTAAAACTTTCTGTGAAACGTGCCAAGGAATTATATGTTTTGAATACTCTGTTTAACAATAGCTGACTTTCCACACAGTTTATATAAGATTTGAGATGGATAATGAACTGTAAATGACCATAAAAGCTTGTGTTTGGAATATATCAGATTTTGAAGGAAATTAATCCATTTAACTTCATGTATCATCAGCTTTACAGCAATAACAGTCATTATAGCAAAATGATTGAAATCAAACTCCAATATTTCTCAAGTCAACTGCTAAGTGTTGCTCCGGCTTTTCACCCTGCTTGTCCACTAGATGCAGTCTTTCATTGAGTTGGATTACAAAAAGTAAGAAACTGAAACAAACTATAGAAGCTAAAAGAAAAGCAGATTTAAAGCTTGCATATACCGAGAATTATTATCATCTAAATTCCTTTTTCTTTCCAGGGAAATATTTCAGGGTCAGATATACACAGCTTAATCTAAATGACTGGCAGAAGACTTAGCTGATGCTTTAAACCCAGAGTCAGAATTACTATTTCCTTTATAATCAGGTTTTGGCTTCCAACAATAGGCTTAGGATTGTCAAATATTGCCCCACCAAATAAAAGGTAACCTTATCATAAATTTAGATACCAAGAAAACATATGGTTTTGGAACTAGAACCAGAAAAATATAAACAAGTCTGAAATAATATCATACCTCTCAGAACCAATATGAATGGTACCCACATGCTGAGGACCTGGGTGGGGATGACTTAACTTGCAACAGTGGAACTGGGGTAGTTTATCGACAGCTAAGTTTATTTTAGTCGTTCCCTGTTCCAGTGGACAGCCACATACAGAAAAGGTAAGTTTCACAAAGGGAAATAAATCCTACAACAAATTTAATTTTCATTCCATGGCCCCATAGAGTAGCTGTCACAGAACTACAACCCATGAGGCCATGTGGCTTGAAAGTACCACACACTTTCAACAAAATCTCAATAATCTAATAAACAGCTAGAACATTTCACAAATTAATTCTACCTTTTTCTAAAAACAAGTTTATTGTGGACATAGAAAATAAAAAAAACACTATATATAAGGTTTAAGGAGTAAATAACTGTAGAAGTCCATTTCTAAGTTTATATGTCCAGTTTTTATTCAGCACAAGAACCATATAGTGAGGCATAACTGACAAGCAGACCATGCATTTTGTTTTAAACAAAATGTTTTACAAGCATTATTCATATCAATTCTCTGGAAAAAATAAAACTGACTACAAAGATTCCCCAGCGGGAAACTTACAAATTGAATATTACTCTTCGTAGTACCTTTTCAACTATCACAGAGTTGCAAGTCATAAACCATTTTGTTTATTTTAAGCTTCTACATGCATAATATTACCTTGATACTCAAAATTGTTGGAACTATGGCAAAATAATGGATAACGATGAAAGGGCATATTGATAAAACTGCATAAAAACAATAATAATTTAAAAAAAGAAAAAGAAAAAAGGAAGAAGTTATAAAGGGATCTTACAGAGCTGTAGTCAGAGTGCTTAACAGAAAGGATGAAATCTTCAGGAAGAACATTATTAGGCACCAACTCCTGTGCGAGTAAAGCATATCCCATGATCACAATTGAAATCCAATGACAGCAGCAATTAAAGATTAACACACAGGATGATTCCTGTTTTTGATGACAAACCACTTGAAAATAGATTGAATTCACAGGGACAAAATTTTACCATGAAAGTTTTATAAGGGGTTGCATTCGATAAAACTATTGAAGAATGCACCTGTGTCCCATCAGCTAACAGCACCTAAATAAAATTAGCCATCCGGGAATATCTAATTAGTTCAATCCAAACTTCAAAACCCACTTCATTGAGGGAATTTAGTTGTGAAACAAACCCCATTAATGCTAGAATCCTTGACCATCAATTCTGAAACCTACAAAGAGGGGAAAAAAAATTAGCACGATACAGCTAACTGGACAATATTAATGAAACAATGAAGGAAGAATTTTGAGAATTAAGTCATAATTTATTCCTAGATTAAACTATTTCAAAGATAATGTAAACATTATTGCATTTTTAGCTTATTCTGACAACACAAAAATGAAGAATAATAAGTGAAATTTCTCCAGATAGCTAAGCAATATTATACATAATTGACTCTCTCTCTAGTAGTTTATTTAGCACCATCATATTAATACTTTGTTAGTTCTCATGATACTCTCCCTTACCAGTCACTGTAGAAACATCTTGGGTTTTAAAGTTGAGGTGGCCTACAAATAAGGTTATGCCTTTGGATCAAAATATTTTTGCTTGCAACAAGGCACATAAAGGATGAACAAATGGAAATGGTCAAGAAGAATTTCGCGTATGACTTTTAGATAGTTCTCACTTGTGTGAAACTTTTCTAGAGTTATCTCCTTATACATATTTTGAGTTTTATCTATGTGACTGAACGATTTTGCAGCTAAAAATTGTGAACTCAAACTATTCAGTCAGCCAAGCAATATTATACATAACAGACAGACCCTCTAGTAGTTTATTTACCACCATCATATTAATAATCTGTTTGTTCTTATGATACGCTCCCTTATTGGCAAAGCTGTCATGTTGTGCAGCTGACTGAATACTTGGCTCACAATTTTTAGTTGCAAAATTGTTTAGTCTCACAAGATAAAACTCAAAATAGGTATAAGTACCTACCTCTAGAAAGGTTTCACATAAGTAAAAGCCTATGTAAAAGTTTTTCACAGGATTCTTGCAAATCATTTCCATTTCTTCATCCTTTACGTGAATTAGATTGCAAGCTAAAAAAATTTGATCCGAAGGTATAACCATATTTGTAGGCCACCTCAACTTTAAAACCCAAGAGGTCTCTACACTGACTGGTACAAGAGTAAAACTGTGCAGCTCTGGGGGTTGCCCATACTTCAGCAGGACAATGCATTATTCAGAGGATTAACCATAGGACTATAGCATGACCTAGACAGAATAAACTCATCCAACTTGTGACATAGAATTGATTCCTGACAAAATTTTCAAGAGCTGAGATCTTCCCTCTATTTCACTATATTATAAGATCCCTCTTGATGGACCTTAAGACATTATTGACATCAAGCAGGTTTATTCTTGTTGTAACCGAACACCAAACGAAAATATATTCATGCAACTAAATAAGATACCAATATAAAAGTTCACAGAACAACTTTATATTCCTTTAGAAGGTAGACAGTGCATTATGAAGGCTAAAGAAGTGATCTTTGACAAACATACCTCCACACTTGTTACAATATGAGCCCCCGCTTCTCTAGCAGCATCGCCAATGGCCATTGATACTGACCCCATCCCACCTTCAACATACCTATGGAATAGCTGGTTATCAAGTACTCTGACCACCTAAGAAAGAGCTTATAAAGAGATAGATCTACTAGCCTCATGACACTGAACATTTATCAGAAAAGAATGTGGAACTACTCGGGAAATTGTGAATTGAGAAAAATGTCAAATTAATTTAGAAAGAAATGGCTAAAGAATATCACTTTGAGGAAACATATGAGACTACACCCTATATACTCAGGTACAAATTTCTAAATGTCATTTCACAAGATTATCAAAAGTTCAATAAATGAAATACAGTAGGATATAAGGTATATACAAGGCATTATTCCACTGGGTTTATTTAGACTATAATCATCAAATTTCGTTACTATATTTACTTCCTAAAGATTTCAGGAATATAAGATAATGGTGGCCACTGGTTGTAGATAAATTCAAAGATTCCTCAGAATAGGAAAGGATAGTAAATAATTTACGGCTTGCTATTTCTCTGATGCACAATCATACATCAAGCCAGCCACAGAAATACATACGACCAAATTCCACGATCACCATCAGTTTCTCCCATCACATGATGAAGAAGAACATATCCGCTCCCAGCCGTGTGTGAACTACCCTACAACGGAAATTTGAATACGCGAAATGATTTTTCAGCTCTTGTAAAATGCAAAAATATTTGGAACATTTAATTCATTTCTCATGTATCACAATGACAAACCCTCATCACATCATTGCCATTCAGAGACAACTATGTTGTATGAGTGCCAGTAATTCTCAAGCACGACCTTACATAGAGCAACTTAATTTGAAACTAATCCATCTCCATACTAATTATTAAAGATTATTACCGTAGCCCCTATCACAGCATCCGTGGCCAGGGTTGCCTTCAAAATATCTGCCTGCATGTATTGAAGTTCAGAACAGGAGATAAGTAAGCAGATTAAGGCAAAACCTCTTCTTTACAGGATGTCTATGAGAAGTACCATCCATAGTTAGGTATGTGTTAAATAAAATCTAATTTAAACAAACAAAATGAACTCTGTATGGCTAGATAACGTAAGATGATATGATGGGCTACAACTCCATAAGAAGTTATGGGCTCCATAAGAGTACAGTCTACATGGTGATGAAAAGCTTTGAGACATTCATAAAAATTATTTTATGAGAAGCATATTGCAAAATTAAATAGTTCGAAATTTTATCTACTATGGAGCAAAAAGAATATTAGGCAATCAACTTGTGTATTTGAAGGAATATTAAAATCAATTTAGATTATCAAGAAGTTAAAAAGGAAATCAAGGATTGCATATCCACAATAAGAAAGATGCTCAAAATATCAACATTATGCTTAAATCTAAACGGCATATAAATAAGAAAATATTTTGAACAATTATGTCTTAAGGAATCTAAGATAACACATCGGGAAATCAAGATTAAATGACAACCTCAAACCACTTGTTTAAGACCTTTGAAGCTGGGGACAGTAAAAGGTCCACAAACTCACTGTCAAAAATAAATAAATAAAAAAAAGTTATTAGACCAATTCATGATTGTTAAGTTATTGATTTCAAAACGACATTAAAATCACCTAAGGTTTGGGGAAAAAAAAAACCTTACTTACACCATGTCATTTTGGCCCATTGCAAAGGCTTGGCGAAGATAACGAGCCCAAAAAGCTGAGTTTTGTATTTTATTCTTGAAACGCTCATTGAAAGATCTCATGCCTTGCAATCGTTCAGGAGTAGCTGAATCCAGAAGTGGATCCATGAATTTAGAGAATTTCTCTAACTGATCCTCGTATCTAAATCAATGTAATAACAATATTGAGCATCATACTCACATCATCACATATCATAAACCTCAACAGATACCATCATAGATGCATTTTGAACTTAAGCGTGAGAGTTTTCGTTGATTAATTTTCAACATCGCAGATTCTCATTAGCAGCAAAAAATCAAAAATGCTAAAACGTATATATGTTGCTGAAGGTTACAAACAGAAGTTGAAATCAGAAAAAGTGAAAATGGGACCTCGGATAAGCATCGGCATCTCGTTTAGAGAATTTGGAAATCTCAGAATGATTAAGTTCCTTATCAGGCCCCAACAGAAGGTATCGTCCATCCAAACACGGCGTAAACGATGACGGACTTCTCTTCAATAACTTCAGTCCATGTCTCGCCAAGTCTAATTCTCTATTTTTAATAAAAATAAAAATAAAAATAAAAAGTTAAATGGTTGAAGTGAAGTAAACATAGCTTGGTGGTAAAGGCCTTTGTGTCAGTGGAAAGTACGCGCCTGATAATGGAAGGGCGGAGGAGACTTTGGAGGTAGCTGCAGCGAGAGAACTTGAAGCCTGGAATGAGTTCTTCAGTAACAGCTGCTCCACCAATGACGTGGCGCCGTTCAAGGACTGCGACTGAGAGGCCTCCACGAGCCAAATAAGCTGCGGCTGTCAAGCCGTTGTGGCCTCCGCCGATCACTAGCGCATCCCATTTCTTCCCCTTTAACTGGCGCGTTGCGGTTGCGCTGCTGAAGCTCCTTCGCCACATTTCTCTTCCAGCTTTTGAAGTCCGGGGAGTCGTGTTTGTGATTAGTTTTAAGAAATGATTCGAAATGGCATCGATGGATTCAAATTTGATATTTTACACGGGGAAATACTCTGACCCCCCAGTTAGATTACTCGAAAACTCATAACTCCCCAAACTTATATTAAACTAAATTAACCCCCCAAATACTTAACAGACGTTTAAAAAACAGTAACAACTATACTAAACTATATTACAATAACTAAAATATCCTTCGTTTAACTAAAACCTGAGAACGTGTACAGTACCATCTGGCCGAAAAATTTTCCGGCAACTGTGTTTTGAGCCCTCTTCCTGTTCACTTCCCTTCCTTGTGAATCAACATTTCTACTCCTACTGCTGCCGCCGCCGTCACCTACACCGCCGCTGCCGCCCACCCAACCAACTGATCTCCATGATCCGTTGGTCGCTCCTGAACCCCCTCGGCCTACTGATTCTCGATCCGGCCTTGGATTTTTCGGTAGACGCTTGTGCTGCCGTGAATCTAGCCGAAAACTTCTGGGCTCCGCCACCATCAACCACCTCCTCCCGACGCTTGCTGGAGTCGCTACCGGTGTGGTTTGGCTCGGCTCCCTGCGCTGATCATTTCCCTGGCCTCCGTTCCCTATGTTCTGGCTTGCATCGCCGCCGGCAACTACTGGTTCCACGACCTCTGTCGAGTTGTCGCCTCACCGACTGTTCCCCTGCTCTCACCGCCAGTAGGGTTTTGAAGGATTCATTACGGGGAGCAAAACTACGGTGCCCGTTTCTGACGTTCACCACTGCATCACCGACGTGCGCAACGGAGAGCCAACCCCCTCCGATTTTTTCGATCTATCGTTCACCGTCGATTTTTCTCTCACCGTTGGCACGTCCATGGTCCTCTGCACCCGACGAATCTGACTGTCTCCTTTGTTTCGGTCATTCACCCTTGTAACGCCGGCGTGCACGCCAAACAAAGGGCCTCCAACGTTTTCGATCTGCCGGTTTCGGCTGATTTCCCTCTCACAGCCGGCACGTGTCTTCTCCCCTGCCTCTGATGAGTCTGGTAGTGGCCTTGGTTTGCCACGCTCGGCCTTCTTTCGTAGCTGTTTCCTCCGCTTGCAACTGGGACGCACTGTGCTCCTGGCAAATTCCTTCTGCCATCTGTAGGTTGAACAATAAATTAAGCTATAATTATGGGGGATTGATAAACAAGGGAGGGCTGTAATTACTTTTCTAACCTTTTTTAATCAAATTTATTTAAAGTCTGTTATATATTTGGGAGGTTAATGTTAGTTTAATATAATTATGGGGCTACATGTTTTTTACGAATGTAATTGGGGGCTTAAAGAAATTTCCCTATTTTACACGCAAGTATTTGGAGACTGTTCACTGCGGAGTGTGGACTGTAGTGTCGTGGAGTCCAAACTTTCGCTTATTTATCTGTTTATTTGATTCTTTGTTATCTAGTATCAGTCTTCCAATTTTTTATTAATATAGAGACGGAATATAATTTTAAAGTCGATCAAATTCTTCATAAATTTCTTTTCGATCTATTTCAGGTTCTTAGCATGCCTCAACTTCAGAATGGGAAAAGCTATGATACTATTTTTTTCATTTTTTTTTTATTTTTTTCTTTTAACTTGAAAGTCTCAGTTCAAGCTATTATTGAGTGAGCATTGTAACATTTCCCATCACACTATTATTGAGAACGAAGGGGAGATTAACACTACTGTCATTCTGGTTCTTCCAAAGGGTACAGTTTTCCTCTTGGCATATAGTCTCTCCTGAAGCCAATACCGCATCTTTTTATCCTTTTATGTGAGAAATTGATTATGAGGTGTTCAATGTTACATCCCCACAAAATCTAAAAGGGATTAAATTAAGGACATTATGAAACTCTTGTATTTCGTGTATAGTCTCCATTAAATTGATTATGAGGTGTTCATTATTACATCCCACCAACACGAAAACGGATGAAAATTGAAGACCTTGTGAAAAATTATGGTTTGAAATTTTGAAAAAAAACTATGGTTGAAAACGGATGAACATTGAAGTTTTGAAAAACTATGGTTAATGGTTGAGAAAGTATGAAAATTGAAGTCTTGAAAAACTATGGTTGATGGGTAAAAATTGATGAAAATTGAAGGACTTATAAAAAAGTATGGTTGAAGATTGAAATTTTGGAAAAAATATGGTTAGAAATTGAGATTTTGGAAAATATATGGCTGGAGATTGAAATTTTGGAAAAATTATTGTTAAAAGTTGAGATTTTGGAAAAAGCACGGCTGGAAATTGAAATTTTGGAAAAAGCATAGTTGAAAATTAAAATTACTAAATAATGGTCCTGGAGGGGCTCGAACACACAAAAAGTATGGTTAAAAATTGAGATTTTGAAAAAAATATGAAAGGAAATTGAATTTTTTTGAAAAATTATGGTTAAAAAATATAAAAAAACTAAATAATGATTGCAGAGGGGACCGAACCCACATCTGCTCATAAGAGCCACGGGGCATGAGCTAACCGACTTACCAATTTATTTTATTTTAGAAAATATTTGGAACTTTTAAACTTTGCAACTATAATTTTGAAGAGTCAGATGTACTGAGTTAACCGATGTGTCGCATATCTTGGTCGTGGTGGCCGGTTACATCGAGCTAACCGATGTGTCGCATATCTTGGTCTTGGTGGCCAGTTACATCGGAATCGGATACTTCAATCATCGAAACTTTGCAGACAACAGAGAACTGGAAGTTGACAGCACTTGTCAATCTCTTGCCTTATATCGATGTTACAAGACGCAAAGACAATTGTTAACATGATGAGCTCGCGTAAGCACATGGTAACAAGGAGAAACTTCAGCATGACGAATCCATTTATCAATTGAAACCTGTTATACTATAAGAAAATAGGTTAAACCAGTTAGACCCGGCTATTTGATGTTGGACACTTCGTTTAACAAAGGAGCGCAATAGTTGTATATACTATAAAGCCCATTTTCAACAACAAAACCTGTCTAACCATCTAATCCATGAGAAATTTGCTTGGGCATTTATAAGATTTGGATTAATAAATATCGTTGGCACCCGTGTGGACCACGCAATAAGAAGTAGATGTAATTTGATAACACCCAAGTATGAGGCAACAAGCTCCTCAGGAGTTCAATTATATGGATTGTGAACACCTTCCAGGAGTTGCCATTCAAGGAGATTGAACACAAAGTAAAACGGTTCAGGGAATATAAATTGGATGAATTACACCCTAGCGCGAACTGAATGATATGAAGCTTCTCATCCGATGGTTCAAGAAGCCAAGAGGCTTGTCATCCAGTGAGCAAGATGCTTATGAGCTTCACACTAACTCCAGTGAGCTAAGAATCTCCTCATCTGAAGAGCCAAAAAGCCTCTTGTCTTGTAATCTAAAAAGATTTTCCTAGCCAAGCCTACGAACTAAGACAAGACAAATCAAGTGCGACCCGTGATTGTCAATATGTGGTACTCTTGACTATTGTACAACCTAATAGTCATGGTCCTAGAATAAAGGATGAAGAACCTAGGACAAATGCTTGATCTTAAAGGTGAGTAGAGGATGCAATGTCAAAACCTATATATAAAATATAACTTTTAGTACGAAACCCTAGGCACATCTCCTTCTTCATTATCAGGAAAAAAAAAAAAAAGAATCCATTAATTGATTTTGTTTTCTCACATCACTTTAAGTTTCAACTATTAAGTAGTGTGTGTATTTGAGTTGGGTCACTTAGGTCTTTTACTTAAGCTTCGGAATGTACTGCGCTCTTTTAAACCTTTAAAGGAGAAGTTTTTAGAGAGTTTCAATTGTTGGATGTAGAGAGGATCATTTATGTCTGCCGAAGAACACTTAGAATTAATTTTAGAAACTTAGGTGATTGTATTCAATTAAGATTTTTAAAGATTTTTATAAAAATAAAAGTTTGGATGTATTCAATTAAGACTTTTATAGACTCAATATAGATTTTTAGATACTCTATAAAAGTCATGAGGTATTTAATATAGATTTTTAAATTTTTTTAAAAGTCTGTAAAAGTCTTTGAATATTCAATCAATACTTTGTAAAAGTCTATAAAAGTCATGAGGTATTAAAAAAGTTAATAACTTTTATAAATTTTTTTATATAAAAGACTTTGACAGATTTTTTAGTAGAAGATATAAATAATAGACTTCATAATTTCTCTTTCACTATTTATCATGACTTTGAAAGACTTTTTAAAATTCTTAGTAAAAAAAATATTATTGTGTTATTTTCACTAAAGAAGCAAGGAGTATATCTTGAGATAAACGATATATACCCTCGTCCATTTTCCTTAACATCTGCAGCTACCATACCCTGTATAATTAAAACTCTTTAAGCACTCTTTCTCATACTCATCGAGCTCATATTACAGTAAACGATGGACGCCTGGCATCTGGTAACTTCGTAGTCTCTGGTCTCACAAACCCCTCTCCATTACCTTTGCCACAACTATTCACCTTCTCCCTTCTATTTTCTTTGCATCTTGGGTTCGAGTCCTCCGGAGACAATGGCTCAAACGCTGGCAGGCACGAACATTGCATCATGGTATTCTCCCTGAAAATAGAATTTGTACCACATTGTGCATACTCATCGCACAAATCCTTTGGTGCCATCCACAAAATCCACTTTTTGCTCTCATGCCATATCATTCTCTTCAATATTCCATCTGGCTCCAACACAGAAATAGAGAAAACAGTTTTGCTTTTGGTTCGAATTTCAACATAGATTTCTTTTTTGTTGTCAACAAATGTATAATTGATAAAATCAATCTAATTGGAGTTATCGAACTTCTGGATTCCTATTCCATCGTTTACATATGGCAGGCCATTCAAGTTGCGACCACTCCAAGGGCCACTGCGCCAGCATGGAACCGAGCCCTTGTAAATGAAAAACCGAGGTGATCCACAAACCTATAAGGAACCAGAGACTTCCCCAACAGCAGGATCATCACTTGACTTCCAAGAAGTTAGGGTATGGTTCAGTCCAGTTTTTCTGTTCATCCCGAATTTCATCCCTGGTAGAATTATGTTCGTAGGATAATAAAAAACTTTGCCATATAATGGTTTCCGATGGACTCCCCACAGCTTGTTTTTAGTCACTAGAATTAGATTTCCTAAATCTAAGAGCTTGGCTCTTGTGATGTGTCTTGGCATGTAAACGTTGGTAGACCAAAGAGGACTGCTCTCAATGCCATCAAAGACGCCAAGATTTTCTTCTTCACAGATTTTTTAAATCCTTGCCTAGTTCTTAATTGGATTTTCTTTGTTGGCAACCAAAACAACCGTTTGTTCAGAGACTTTGTTGAGCCATATTCCAAAATAACGGTTTTGATACTTGCCAGGACTGAAGAATCCTAATTTGAAGTCTTCATTAGTTGCCACAAGGCTTTGGTTTTCACTATCAGATATGAGCTGGGTTATGGTTATGGTTATGGTTATTGTGTCAATTGCATCGAATGAATATAAGATATTGAATATCACAAGCAGTGCTGAGATACACAGAGCTCTCATACATCCCATGAAGATGAATTGTTTGGAGTAATCTGCTAAAATTTCATATGACCATTCACTTCATTATTTCAATTTCATTTCTTTCTTTCACTTCCCAACTCCTACAAAGTACGCGTACTAAAAGAAAATATTTTGTAAGTCAACAATAAGTTGCTAATATCTATAATTCAATAATTATTTTACACGGCAACTTGGGGAAATGACAATAACCCCCCAATTAAATTTGAAGAAAACACTTAGCCCCACACTTTTACTAAACTAACACTTACCCCCNNAATACCCCTAAAAAACTAACACTTACCCCCCAAATATTTGGGGGTTAAGTGTTAGTTTTGAGAAAACAGTGGTAATTTTTTAAGGGATAAGTGTTAGTTTAGGAAAAGTGTGGGGTTAAGTGTTTTCTTGAAATCTAATTGGGGGGTCAGAGTAAATTCCCCCGGCAACTTGTAACACCCCAAACACGTCGACTCTTCCACCACACAACTTGCATTAGGTTGTCACAAAATTTAGCACTACTTGTTTCATGTGAAAATTATAATTTGAGTGATGGATTATTATAATTTTAAGAGAAAAAGTAATTATAAAATATAATTCCAAGTAACTTCTAATTTAAAAATACAATTTTGTAAAACTTGAAATTGATTTCGAATGACTCAAAAATACAATTTAAAATAAAATAATTGTAAATTTGAAACAAGAGTATTTAAAAAATGTTATTTCAAGTAACTTATGATTAAAAAATACAAATTTTGTAGTGCAAATATAACTTAAAATTAAGTTGAAGTGAGAAGAAAATGTAATTTTTATTGATATTATAACTTGGAGCTATGACTAATTGAAATTTTTAAGAATGAGTAAACAAAAAATATAATTTCAAGTAAATTTTAACTCAAAAAAATAATTCAAAAAATAATTTTGAATCATTCAAAAATGTATTTCCAAGTGAAAATTATAATTTTGAGCAATAAGTGATTTTAATTTTAAAAAAAAAAGAAATAGTGATTGAATAATATATTTAAAATGAGCTTATTTCATTTAAAATGCTATACAATTTAATAATACATATTACAATTTTAAAAAACTTATCAATATCTGTGAAAGTTTTTAAATATTTATTAATCTCTCAATAAAAGTCTACAAATATCTATTAAAGTCATTAAAATAAAAATTTATAAAAATATATGAAAGTCTTTATAATTATAAAAAATCTATAAAAATCATTAAAATTTTATGAAATCATTCGCTTATAAAAACTCTTTAAAAACCTTAATTAAATACACTTCCTGATAATTAAATTTATAAATATCCCTCTATTCTAACTATAGAAGCAAAAGCAGAAGTTGAATCATCCTGCATCGTTGAATCTACTGAATTATTTTCCTTTTTCTCACTGGCAACTGGCCAGATGGATCAATATGATTTTACAAGCAACAACGTGTACCGTTGTGATGAAGTGGCATATCTGGAAACGCTGGAAGGCTACAGTAAAGAACGAGTCAATAGAGTTACGGCGGCACCACGTACCATACGAAGTAAGTGTCAGAGTCAAAAAAAGTAAAGGGACGTGGCAGGGCGTGGTTGGGCATAGGCAGTCTCACCGACCCAATATGAAAGCCCGTGAACTAAACAGTAAACGGAAGAACAGAATCACAGGTAGATAGACAGACAGAGACCGAGTGAGAACTGAGAACTGAGAAGAGAAGGGATGACTCTTGGTTTGATCAATGCGAACCCGGTGGTCCACGCCAGGAAGGAGAGGATTCCCCGCACCGAAGAGTCTCACTCCGACGACGCCGTTGATCCCCTCGAAATTTATGATATCCTTTAATGAGTATCCAGGTGATTTTATTTTATTTTATTCTGGTTTTCAAATTTGATGATGAGAAAACAGAAATGTTGATCTTTGACTCAGAATGGTAAATTATGTGAGAGATATTAGAGATCCAGAGCACCCCTACTCGTTAGAACAGCTCAGTGTTCTGTCTGAGGAATCAATCACGGTTGACGAGAAGATGGGGCGTATTTTGTGAGTATAGCCTTGCCCAGCTGGGCTTCAATTTCATTTCGCTTATTTGAATTATTTATTAGGATTTTAATATTTAATTTTGGTTCATATTAGGATTACTTTCACTCCAACAATTCAACATTGTAGTATGGCAACAGTGATTGGTCTATGCCTGAGAGTTAAACTAAAAGAGTTCTTCCCTCCTCACTTTAAGGTAATTATTATCCGGAACGATTATACAGATATAACCAACTCTTATACAATCTGAGATAGTACAATCGGCGTGTGATTATTAAATTATTCATCTCTAGTTTGTCAAATGATATTTTGTTGTGTCGGGTTATATAAGTTTAGTTGTAGAAGTACTCTTTTTATCTGCTGTGCATTGATTTAATGTAACTGTTGCATTTGCATCTTCTGAGGGTTGCTTGATTCGATAAAATAAAGTATTGCTATGTTAATTACTTCTCTCTTAAGTTGCAATTGTGAATTTTATTAGACCTAGAAGGATTTTAAGTTTTATCATCTGCTATATGTTTATGCTATGGAGTGACTATTAATCATTATGGAAACTTAAATCTTTTATGTTTTGTTTCTTTCTTCTTCACCTGCTCTGTTCTGTTTTTTGAATTGGTTTATGGAAAATACTTCCCTTCCATTATGAGTTATTTAAGTGTTAGTCATACTAGTTTATATATTTACTCATACATATTTGCAGCTTGACATCAAAGTATCTCCAGGATCTCATGCCGATGAAGAATCAGGTAAAATTGCTCAATTGCTATCTGCCATTCGACAATCTTAATCGAAATTTGGAAATTCTCTAAGAATAAATATTTCTCATGAGCATGTCAGCATAGGGTTTGGCTTTTCAATGTGAAAGAATTTAAGATTTTCTTTTGTATTTTGAATTCATTCAACGAATCCTGTTGTCGTTTTGAAGTTCTCTTCAAAAAGGCATCGATGAATATCATGGACTAGTAACTCTGTTGCATTATCATTTCTAATCAATATATTTAGAATGAGTGCGATCTCATTCCTTGTTGGTGCAATTAGCTAACCACTGTCAGTCTCCACTTCAAGCCTCCTTAAACCATTCCTGAAAAATGCTAGTTGTTGGTTCTGCAGTTAATAAGCAGTTGAATGATAAAGAGAGAGTTGCAGCTGCTCTGGAGAATCCTAATCTTCGCCAACTTGTTGATGAGTGCCTCTACTCCAGTGAACTTTAACCAAGTGCATTTGGCTGCACAGAAAACACTGTACAGAGCTACTAGCAGGGGTGAATGAGAGCAATAAGAAACGATGTTGTTGTTATATGAATTTAATTTGATGACTGTACTTTATTTTTGCTGTATGTCCTCACTTTGCATGGTTGCGTTTATGAATCCCTTTGTAGGTGCCAGAGATATATGATGCAGCTTATTGCATATTGTAGTATAGTCTAAAAGGAGGTAATTAAGACCATATATGGGACAGCTTAACGCTAGTGTTCCACATTGAATCCTTTCAGGAACTTGGATTTTGGGTGTCCAACTACAATCAATTGGATTTGGTTTCCTATAGGCAAAAGAAGAGCTGTTGATACAATGTTGTGACAAACAATTGAGGTATACCATGCATTTAACTGTTATTATTGAACTTAATCAGAAACTGTTACAGAGTTTACTTCCATAGAAACTGAGCTTAACTATCTCTAACAAATTACAGCTGGACTTGACAAACTTAGATTACAGAATGACTAAACTACACTTGTTTTTTAATTTACAAAAATAACCCTTCATCAACATATGCCGTATTGCACTAATACTCTGACAGCCATGATACACAATGTTCATTTATTGATCATGAGCTTATACCTGTGAAAATGGATCTTAGTTACAAGGAATGGAGCAATTTGATTTTATTTAGACCACTCTTTTCTTGTTAATATTTTCCCAATATATCAATAATATCGGAGCTGTTATTATAATAATTTTTCTTAGCTACGTCTTGTAAGGTAAAATAAAGGCACAAAACATATAGTTTTCGCATCGGAAAATGCCTTTGATTGCACTCATCAGAGTCTCACGTGCCACGGCGTTCGGGTTTCTACTTTAAAATGCTATTATTGATATAATATTATAAGTATAAGGGGAAATGACAATAACCCCCCAATTAAATTTGAAGAAAATACTTAACTCCACACTTTTACTAAACTAACACTTACCCCCCAAATACCTTTAAAAAATTAACACTTACCCCCCAAATATTTGGGGGGTAAGTGTTAGTTTTGATAAAACAGTGATAATTTTTTGGGGGATAAGTGTT
>JANKKB010029457.1:0-23795 GCA_026225775.1 Bursera palmeri | reverse complement strand
ACAAGATCTCAGTTTTTAGTGGCCTTAGAAACCCAACCCAACTGATTCTATATGAATGTGGGTATTCAGAAACAGTTCTGTTCTATTATTGACTACTGATTGGACCGTCGAATACTGAGGTCCACTATGTGTGGCTTTCTCTCCCAGTTGGGCAAGGAGCCTTAGTCGATTTCCTTTTGGACTTGACCAAGAAAAATATTTGGAGTCGGCTGGATCATTATCAAGATAATAGCAACCTAAGAATAAGAATTATAAGGTGGTGATATATTTGTTGTTCGTTAGTCAATATAAGGTCAATTACCTAAAACAATGCAGGACTTGTAATGTTGTTCATTGGCAATCGTGGGTTGCACAACAATGAGGCAACTCATATACAATTCCTATATGAGTTGATAAGGAATGCAATCGTATGATTTAATTTTTTTTTTAATCGATGTATTATATTTGTTATAGTTTATTAGTATACGCATTTTGAAGTACAATAAGAAATTGATGAGACAACTCATATTCAATTCCTAAACAAATCTAATAGCCTTGCTATCACAACATGTCCTGATGCAATTGGTTACATGTAAAAATAGAAGCAAATATTTGAGCCCATGGTGGCTACTGCATGGTTTAGGGTGGTCTACTAAAATTAAACGAATACCGCTAAAATTGTGCCCACACGACACCTACGGGCAAGGCGCACCCTCAGGGAAAAAACATCGACCTTCCGTCTTGCTCATTCCCAATGCACATTCTGCACCATTCCCAAACAGGAGGAGGAAAGCTTCCACTCTCTCATTAGGATTCTTTCCTCTTTCTGTTTCCATTTTTGATCGTCTATGAGGACGCTTTGTCCAAATTATGATAAGGAAGATGGGCTCGATACTGTCCTGGAAGTTCCTATTCCAGAAGAAATGTTCGTCAAAATGGGCAGCACCGCCACTTTGCGTTGGGCCAATTTGCGTTCTTTAATGAAGGCGCAATCTCACTCTTCTGACATATCATCTTACCTCCAGGCTAAATCAAACAGTGAGTTCATGGCATTGCTCAAGCTTGTCGGGTCACCTCTCATCTCTTTCCAGGTTCAATTGGACAACCCGCTCAGCCGCCCCATTAAAGATGCTAGTATTGTGAGTTTATAATATATATCTTCCTTTCAAGCCTTTCAAGAAAACTTTATCTTTCCATTGCCAAGCACTCTCTCTCTCTCTCTCTCTCTCTCTTTTCCTCTTAAAACAAGACAAACCAACTGAAAAAGCGCTTTCAATTGTGTTCTCATTTGACAATTATTGGTTATGCTCAAACATATCAAATTCTCGGGAGAATGCTAAAATTAAATTTTGGCGGCCTTGTTGCACAAAATCAGCCTTGTAATTTCTATGCTTATAAGAAGAATATGTTACACAACAATAAATTGGTTTCATCTGCAAATAACAATTATTCTCATTATGGTATGAACAGGAAGCTTCCACGGCCAAATATATTGTACAACAATATGTAGCTGCAACTGGAGGACAGGCAGCGTTTAACACGGTGAATAGCATGTATGCAGTAGGGCAGGTGAAGATGCAAGGATCAGAAATGCAGCAGGGTGATGATAGTGTGCATGCAAGAGGCAATTGTGAGGTTGGTGGATTTCTGTTATGGCAAAAAAATCCCGACTTGTGGAGCCTAGAACTAGTGGTTGCTGGTTTGAAAGTCAGTGCTGGAAGCAATGGCAAGGTTGCATGGAACCAGTCCTCGTCTCAACCCAATCATGCTCATAGAGGCCCCGCACGACCCCTTCGCCGCTTCTTTCAGGTAACCTACTTTTACCACTTTGTTCTCCTATTGATCTAATGCCTGGTGGCCAATCGTCTTCAAGTTCTCCTGCTCGTGCCTTGTTGCGTTTAACATTTACTTTTCCATTGGATCGTCAGGGATTGGATCCTCGGAGCATTGCTAATTTATTCGTAGATGCTCTATGCATTGGGGAAGAGACCATCGATAACGAAGCTTGTTTTGTTCTGAAACTCGAGGCAGCTACGAACGTTCTCAAAGGGCAAAGTTCACCCCACACCGAAATCGTTCACCACACAATATGGGGTTACTTCAGCCAAAGAACAGGACTACTCATCAAATTCGAGGACACAAAATTGGTGAAAATGAAAACTGGTAGAGGAAATGATAGTGTGTTATGGGAGACGAGTATGGCATCTACGCTTGATGATTACAAATATATTGATTGCCTTAATGTAGCACACACTGGAAAGACTGTGACGACACTTTACAGGTATGGAGGGGCGCATAACCACAAGAGGAAGATTGAGGAAACATGGCAGATTGAAGATGCTGATTTCAATATATGTGGGTTGTCCATGGAAACCTTTCTGCCTCCTGCTGAGGTGAAAAGAGTACAAGATGGTGGAGAGCAATCTGTGAACTAGAGATTTTTTGTTTTTGTTTTTGTTTTTATGTTTGCAAAGGCGAACAGAGTATACAAATTAAAGAAAATTCATACATGTATATACATGGAGAATTGGGAAATCGTTTTAGGTTATTGGATTTGGAAACCAGATGGACATGGTAGTATTCTGTTTCCATCTTCAAAAGCCTTAGAAGTGGAAAGACCATCAGCCGTTTGTCCCTCGTAAAAGAACCACACTTCAATATTTGAAGTTTCCTTTCTTTCTCCAATGTGAATTTAGGCTAGCTTTTCCTTTTAAAGTGCTTTATTTATTTATTTATTTTTTTAATTCTGCTTCCAATAAAATTTCAAGTACTAATTCGATATTGCCAAAAGAAAGAAACCCAATCATACACCCGATAAGCAGAATCCAAGAGCTGAAAACTTAAAATCATTAATTAAAAAAAAAAAAAAATCTCTGAATTATATCAGTTCTCATGTTCTAGATACTTCAAAATTGAAGCTGGTCGTCTCTTCCAAAAAATTAAAAGTAGGTTTAGTTGGGTGCATTTAGTCTCACTTGTTCCTATATTTCTGAAAATATGGGCCATTTTCCCAGCCCAATCTTTATTTTATTGGGTCTTGTAGCCCGTTGAAAGAATTGGAGAATGTAAACCCTAATTCATGAGAAGTCTATTTAAAACGCAATAAAACCCCATCCTATCTCCCAACTTCCGCCTCCTAGGGTTCTCTCTCTTCCGTTCGTCTCTGTTCTTTCTTTGTATTTGTATGATTGTTGGCGAAATAATTCCTTTGATTTAAATTCTATCGAAAGAAATGGAAATGGAGCGTCGTTGCATCTGGTTTACCCTCTCCTTATTGGGCAGAATTCAATGCTAGAGGAGATATAACTGATGCAGATACTTAAAAGGTCGGCTTACCAGCCCATTGCATATTTTTTCTTTGTCTTGGTGTCAAATGGACCTACCGACATTTTTTTTATGCGATTTTTTTTAATTTTGTTCAATTTTCTTTCGAATTATGGCAAGTGATGAAGATTTTTTTTTTTATCATACACTGATGAACCGTGTAGACTACAACTCCGCTTATTATCTGATGCCATGTAGCTCGATTTTTGTCTAGTATTTGCTTTGATGTGATGATTTTAATTTAGTTTGGAAGGCAAATGATGTGAAAAAATCAAATCACTTATACTACACACTGAATTTAGTGAAGACAACAACTCTCTCAAACTGTCTGATGCCTTTCTTTTTGGTCTTTTTTTTTTTTTTAAGTTTCCCGAAGCAAATGGTCTTAAATTCATCTTATTCAATGATGAGAAATAGCAGACGGGCGGTCTGATACTGATGCCGTGTTGAATGTCTGCAATTTCCCACTTGTGGAATAACTCTGAGTCTAAATTTTGAGCTTAAAGTTTGTTTCTTGACATGGTTTTTTGACTTTTCAATAAACTTCTGTTGTTTGACAAACAGGTGTTTTATTCTCCTTTTCTATTTGCTATGATGAAGTTGCTTAAAATATGTCTGGACATATGAAGCTTGTAATGATATGATTTGCACCTTCTGAGCAGAAATATTCCTTTTTTCTTAAAAAAAGAATACAGCTCTTTTTAGCTATGTAAAACCAATCTTCTGGATTGACTGAACCGAATCTGATCTGCGAGTTTCGATAATTATTTAGTTTCTCGTTTAGAAGTTGTCATAACATCCAATTTACAAGTAATTAGAGCGGTGGTTCCCTCGATGGTTTTGTTCATAGCTGGTTATCGATTGAAGTGTTTTAGTATCATTTGACTCTACTTACAGCAGCATGATACTGAATTATTTGAATGCAAAATGCTTTTAGTCTTTGGCTTATGTTCTGAGCTTATGCATACCAGATTGGAATGTTTAACTTAAGAGGTATTTCAATGCCATAGGGCAGGGAGTTCCCCCCCTGTTTCTCTTCCACACCTAGCTAAACCACCGGTATTGAAATACAGTTTCCGACATTATGATGGAGGAGCTGGTTGGTAGTGAGTCATTGAGCTATTATGTTGAAGTAGTTTGTGCGAGTGGTCGGCAATATTTAGGCAGATCAAGTTAATTGCTCTATGACGTTCCTAGTTGGCTGTCTTATATTCTTCCGTGTGGTTTCTCGAGAGTTGGCAGGTGTTGTTTTCTTGGCATTTTATGAATTTATATCTTGTACGACATCTACTTGACAAACATTTAAAGGTTTGATGCAGAGTGCACTGCAGACAAATCACAGCAAAATGGAAGGAACCTATGTGAGTTCGATCTCAAATTGCGAGGAGCTTAAGATGATTTTTCATGTAAATAATACAATGAGGTTTTTATTATTAATACCGTATCATGATGATGAGATACAGAAGTCATTACCCAAAAAAAAAGAAAAAAAGAAAAGAAAATTGGTAGACCTAGAGTTTTAGCTGGAATCTCTTCAATGTGTTGATGTTTTCTGTTGGCTGAAGGTCCGAACACATTTGAAGATGTGATCGGCTTACTCTTCCCTGGATTAATTGCTTCGGTATCCGTACGATTGAAAAGAAACTTTGGACTTTGTTCACCCCAAAGCTGGGTATGGAAAAGAAACTTTGTACTCTGTTTGCCCTGAAACAGTGTAGATAACAAACTACAACTTTGGGCTTTGTTTACCCGAGAAGGCAAGCTTATGTCATCCGGTAGACATTAAAAGATGTAATGTGATAATTAATGGGAAATTGAGTACTTATTTATTGTTTATGTATGGATCTCATTCTGGGCCCAGTTTCCGACTGATAATCTTGTGACTATTATCCATTTTGTTGTGATTTGAACGTCTAAGGAGAATTTTAATTCTCGGCAAATTGATGAAGTTAAATAGTTACCTAATACAGCCATTTTCTAACACTAAGACTGCGAAGTGATAATGTTAGGTTTATTATGCATCTTAATTATTGTTGAGCTTTTGATCTAATGGTTGATATTAAAAATTAAGAAAAAAAAAAAAAAGATAACTAGGCTTTTAAAGGCATTGAGACAAAACCTTTATCCAAATTGTTTAACTTTATTGATAAAAGGGATGGGCACATCGCCATTATTTTTTGCCGAATTTAGTTGGTTACGGTAGTGAGGTGAGCATCACAAAATGGGGAATAAGTAGTCGTTGTCCGAAGCCACCTTTTGAGACTCTTGTTCAGTCTTTTCTTTTCCATATTCTAAAATGCGATTCAGTGTGTGCTCGACTACGTAGTAAGTTGTGGCAAGTGCGAACTGGCCGAGACCACAAACTAGATCAACGAAGGAAGTGAAGGTAAGCAAACACTGGAATATCTAGGCATTGATTAGCACTTTCCCGGATTCAATACCGATAAGTACAGATGAAGACCCTTCATCATAAATCAAGATACAACACTAAATAAATAGTCACTTGAAAAGTTCCATCGTGCCAGTAAGCAGCACTATGATATGATAGCCTCCTACAAATAGCCACAGAATAAGAGGATTGGTATCAAACGTTTACCACTTTTTTAGGTAATAATTTTAGCAACATACTCATTTATTTTGAATAGATGTAGAGATATAATTAGCAGAGTAGCTAAGTGGTATTGTGGGCTTCTGTCGTTTTGTGTAAAGATTTACTGCAGAAGGACACAAGTCAACAAGCGTTGGTAGTTGAAGAACTTAGGTGTATACCACGTCACTCATTATCAACATCAAAGGTCTAGTGTGTGCATAATGACAGGTCACCTACCCGAATAATAATTCCTCTCTACTGCTCAGCTCAACACCTTACACACACTACTCAGAGCTCACTGTCTATCCGCTTGTTAATCTCAGAATTCTTAAAAGAAATGAGGAACGACTATGAGCATTACCCGCCAACTGCTTCAACTTCAGCTTCAGCTTCAACTTCTACCGGTAAAAGGGGCTACAAATTCTGGGTTTTATCGACTCTGCTCCTACTCGCCTTCTGGTCCTTGTTCACTGGCTCTGTTTCTCTCAAATGGTCATCTGGTCATCTTACCCGATTTTCTGATGGAAATGACTTTCGTATCCGCGATGATCTCGATATCCTTGTATGCAGCCCCTCTCTGTTCGTGTGATATTTGCTATTACAATAACAATTCATTCTTTTGCTTTAAATTTTGGACAGGAAGTGGAGGAGAGAAAGAAGGTGGTAACGCGACTGTGGGATGTGTACACGCGTAGGACTGGTATTCGCTTGCCTCGTTTTTGGTCAGAGGCTTTTGAAGCTGCTTATGAGTACTTGACCAGCGATGTTCCAGGAGTAAGAGACTTTGCCGTTTCGGAGATTGCCAAAATTTCCTTGCTTTCCTTGAAACTCGATCCCCTTCCTGTTAAACACACGGTTAGTGGCTTCCATTCAACTCTGCCTCATGCCTTTTTTTAAAAAAAAAAAAAAAAAAATATGGAACTGCCAGTAAAATGTGTTAGAATCTGAATTTTTTTTCTATTTTCCTAGGCCCTCAATATGATAAACTTTTAGTCGCTATCTCTATGGATAATAATTAATAAGATGAATTGCTGTCTTTCCGACTCATTTCAACTTCGTAGTAATTCTTGGTAAAGTTTATTTTTTTTAAGTAAATCTTGTTTATGACTTTGGGCTGGTCTTGCTATGCCACCATAAGTTGATGTCATTATTCTGTCCAGAGTTTAAGACAAACAGGACAGAAGGACAAGGTAGCCATGACTATGAGCGCCAAGAGATGATTTCATTTCAACTACCTAGTGACACGAATCAGCACGAATCATGGAGACCTCCTCTTTTTTTTTTTTCTCAATATTCAAGTTAAAGCTATGAAGATGGCGAAGCCGTCAAGTGTCCTTTCATACAAAGATAAAGTTACCTGGAATGGAATGCTCAAGCTCTCCTCTTTCTGCTCAAGGATTCCGGTTGATCAAGCTGTTTACATTCAGAGGTTTATATTTTGGGTAATTGTATGTCCTGTCTTGTCTCTTGTGGCTGCATTTATCTCATTTCAGAGAAAATAGATTTGTATCGCGTGGAATCAAACTTTAACTTGACACAGCATTTTAGTAATAGATCTACCTGACAACAATAAAGTAGAAAGCAAATGTTACAATTTACAAGGCCTCCATTTGATGATTGAGATATGGGTGTCAGCATGAGGTGAATAAGAGAAGACATTATTGAGCCGGGAGGTGGCTACCCCCACGCGACAACTTATATATTTCAATTCACCTTTTTAATATTTGACCAATCTTATGCTTTTAAACATTCTAAGCAATTATGAAATTACGGTTTTATACCCTTTTTTATTAAAAAAAAAAAAAAAATCTCTCTCTCATTTTTTGGTTATGAAATTTCATTTTCATTCGTAAGTGAAGAATAGCCATTCCGACTCCTCAAAGCTGAAAGCTGTTGTGTTTCTATCATATAACATGTGGGTAGCAAAATATATCTTTATCAGTTGTCATTTTATGGTGAATAGCCAGCCATCTGCAACCCTATCGAGGAAACTTGTTGATAACGTATAAAGTAGTTTGCAGTATCCTCCTATCATATTTCGCAAATATACAACAATAGATCTCGATCGTTATCAATTTGATGCCGTACACTCGTATGTCTTTATATCTAATTTCAAGAAAATTTTTTGAAGATAATGGTATAATTATATTATAAGAATATTAATAAAAATCTATTAAATTATGGTCAGAACTTAAAATAACAAATATAAATTTATTTTGCAAAAGATTAGTCAAGTTGGAAGAACGTTTTGAGTTTTAGCAAAATCCACATTTGTTTTGATTGATTAACTAAACCCTAATTGAGTTAATCATCATTTATTGTCTAATCAACTTTAATTTCAAAAAACATTAATTTATTTTGATTTATCAAGTGATGATCTATTGCTTGTCTAGATTTCTAGTGATCACATCAATCACTTGTTTAGATCAGTGGCGTGCTCAACTTCAATGATTAACAAGATGTTAAATTGTTTAGAGTTACAATACAACTCTCAACTCAACATTTTATCCGGCAACTCATATTTGGCTAGACATCAAAAAGATTAAAATTTTACTAAAATATTTTTTCTTTAAAAAAAAAAAAAACACCCCTTATAATTAACTTTTTTTACATTTTCCATTTATTTTCATAAAGCTTCGCCCAAAAAATATTGTCCTTATATCTTAAATCCTAGAGATACAAACACAAACATGATAAGATTGAAAACCAAATCCACAAGACCTCCACAAATAAACCTTCACGTGGAGAAGATTGAAGATGGGCAGGGCAACACCTACAAGTCTTACAGGATGAATGAACAAATCGGTGTCTTAGACGTCGCTTCTTACCTCTTGGAATTTAAGATCTCAGCAAACAACAAGAGCTCAGTAGCAATTCTTACAGCCTAATACGAAAGCTACGTGCACACAAGCAGATTTGAGAAGAGGACTTGAATAGCTCTAGGCTCATTTGATTTGAGGAAACAAAATGATAAAAAGTGCAGAACAAGAAAAAGAGAGAACAACAAAACCACATATCACGGTTTTGTTGATTCATCATAAGCCTCGCATGATGTTCTATGACCTAAATAACAAAGAACTCTACTGCGAGGATATAAGTTAACAAAATCGCTTGAGCAGATTGAATTAGCGCTGCTGCTATCGCTCTATAAAGAACAAAACTACTGAGGAAAAATTGAAAAAAAGGAAAAACATTTACAAACAGTTAAGCCAAATGTATATACATCTGCTTCGCCAAATCTCTCCTAATCTTCCACCGTCTGAATCTCACCCATCATGATACGGTTACTGACAACACTAAATCCCAAAACTGATGGGTTAACCTTTTTTCCTTTCTTCCCCTTTTTCTTGCCACCTCCCTTTGTCGAACCCACTGTGTTATTATCCCCGTCAGTGTCTCCAGAACCAGCATTGTCAGAACTCATATCTCCGGCACCAAACCCAGTGACCTTCCGATCATTCCGACTTTGAAATGCAATCTCAAGTACTTCTGCAGGTAACAACTCCTTGTAGTTAAGAAACTTGTCAATGAACTCGTGATCAGGATCAAATGAACCAAGGTTCTCCGTCAGGAGCACCTCAGCCTCTGATCTGGTTTGCTTCAAACAAAATTCCAAGAAACTCGTATCTGACAAGAAAGAAAGGACACTGCATCAGACAACCATTGTACTTGCAAATAACCTAAATAATTTTGAATTCTCAGGCAAAAAGTAAAGCGAAAATATAATTCATCACTTAAAACTTTTAGATGAACAAGTCTCTAGTTCATAGACCTTTATACCCCAGAACCGGCTTCAATATTTAAATTCATAGTAAATAGCTGGAGGAACAGAAGTGGACCTTTTGGTCCTTCAAGCCATCATCAATTTTACGAAAATGAAAATGGTAATAGCAGCTACAGCAAAAGACACCCCCGACTTCATATAGTGCTGCCTACACCATGACTTCATGACCAATAAACTAGTATATGAATACAAGGCAAAACAGAAAGAAGTAACATGATACCTTTTGTCCCAATAAGCCTGACACACTCACTCTCACACCAATCCCTGAAGTCCATGGCCTCTGCAAAGTATTCAAAAAATAGAAAAGTTGACACATCTCTTTGTTTAATAGAAAGATGACCGTGCTTAAAATAGTCTTACCTGAATGCTTGGTCATGTTATCTTTTCTCCCTTTAAGGGAAGACTGAGCAGAGGCAGGTGACGACGAAAGAGTGCGTTCAGCAGGTCTGCCACTCACAGATTTCTGTCGGCTTAATGGCATGCCAGGAGTTGCTTTTACCGGAGTGCTTTTCGTTCCCCAACTGCCCTGGTTTGAAAGAAGAGGAAAATCTACCCTGTTTAAAGGAAAGAAAATATATATATTATTTTCCTATTTATCATCAACAAACTACAACTGATCATACAGAGAATAGTATTAATGAGAAGAGGGGGACTATAATTATTAACAAACTAAGAGTTCAAATAAATCCAAATGAAGTTAAAAGATTCTAGACATGTATATTTGTATGCATGACGATATTTTAACCAAAATAAAAAAAAAAAACCCTTGAAGGGACAAAATCTCTACAAACTACTGATGCTGTCTGTAATGTCTTTATTACTAGTATCTTCAGACAGACCATCATCCTAGAGCTAAGAAGGGGTATCATGCAAGGTGAAAAAGCCAATCTAGAATAAATTCAGTCCAGAAAAACAGGAATGAAATTGTCAGAATTTGTAACCAATCTGAAACACCGAGTTCCATATTTAAGAAACACTAATAAATCACCTGTGCTACCCTACCCAACCTTTGGTTATGATGAATGCTAAGCAAAAATTTTCAACTCAATGCAGCAGGGGTAAAAAAAACAAGCACTAGCAAAAATGCAAGATAAGATAAATTTCATACTGTTTAGTTTCTTTCTTTGACTCATCAACTGGACCCCAGAAAAGATCATCATCTCCTTTATGTTTCAACTGAGAAGAAGAATGGGAATAAGTCTGGATAGGAGAAGCACCCTTGGACGGAGAAGCAGAAAGTGACCATCCCAGATTACTACCATCACCAGCCTGAGTCAGCTGGGATTTCTGAGGAGTTGGTATTTGATTTTGGTGCTGGAAAGAAGGATTCTTCTTCCCCTGCTCTTTTTGGATGTCCCTCAATGATGTAGGTTTAGGGACCTTCTTGGAGTCAGCAGACCAAGCTGGAGCAGAGGAAGGATTTACAGATTCCCCCTTCCACATAACAAAATCTCCCAAAGATGGTCCTGACGGTATTGCAGGCAATACTTCCTTCTGCTGTACATGACGAGAGCTTTTGCCTTTCTCAATGGGACTTGTACCAACAGGAATATCCGAAGTTGCTGAGATCTTAGCTCCAGCAGCCTTAGCTTTTGCAGACTTTTTGCGACTCTTCTTAGTTTCTTTTGCCTCAATAAAATTACCATCATCCATAGATTCTGCATGCGTTGCTGTATCCTGTAAGCCAGGAAAACTAGACAAACTGTCAGGAGCCTCCACATCTCTTTCATTGGACTTTGCCAACACTTCTTCTGCCAATAGATCATGTAACTGGCTCTTCTTGCTCTTTGTATTCGTAGAACTTTCAACTTTCTCCTCATTTAACCCAGTAGCATCTTTTTGACCTTCCATAGAAACTTTAGTGTCCGAATTGGAGACAACCCCTAGCCAAGGAGATGATAAGTTCATAGAATGGACAGACGTAGTGATCTCAGACACTGCCGTTGTTGTCTGTGCCTTCCTCTGTTCTTCTTGTTGAATTTCCAATAATGATTTAGGCTTAAAGCCAGGAGCAGGTTTCCAAGCTCGTTGCCCAGGATGTATTTGGCTGTTTTGCACTGAGACAGAATCAACCCGTCTGGATTCACCCTTGCCTTCCACAGTTTCAACATCACCAGAATATTTTTCAGAAGGTAAGCTCTTAACATGACAATCCACAGTTTCGGCAGTAGCAAACCCAGCTTTGTTATCTTTTGTCTTTTGTAGAGATGTTCCCTGATGTGCTTCTCCTGCACCATTAGCCACCCCAAACTTTGTGCCACCAATTGTTTCGACCTCTGCCTCAGCTTGCTTAGATTGTGGCAAAGAGAAAGTTTTTGATGCTCCCTTTGATTGGTCAGAAGAGTGTGACTTGGAAGACTTTTGTTTTCTTGACTTCTTTTCAGAAGCTTTTTTACCGTCACGAACTTCAACATTCTTTACTTCTGTCACCATGGAAGTTCCATCATTGCTTCTCTTGCTTTCAACCTGCAGTCCATCAAGAGCAACATCCACTGGAGCTTTCACATCGTAGGCCAGCTCAGGCATAGATGTTTCATTATCACAAGTTTCTGTAGATGGTAAAATAAAAGAGGTTTCAGGACACTCAGAAGGTGCAGAGTTGACTCCACCCTCCATTGTCACAAGCCTGACAGCTTCATCAGTCTTCCAACTGCCTTCTGACGTCTTCTCAATGGCTATAGAAGCATGGCAGTCAGAAGCAAGGACGGGCTTCTGCACCAGAGAAAACTCATGGACAGATTTGGTCAAGGCCTCCAGTGATGGAGCACTTTCATTGCCTGAAAATGCTGCCGAAGATTCCTTCTGATGGTTATCATCTATCTGTTCTTGACGTGTAGCAGGCCAACCTTTTTGATGATTAAACATCTGATGTGGCAAATGTAAGTAAGAAGCTTCAGACCCACTGTCATGACTTACATCCTGGGTGAGCTTTGGAGACAAATTCATAAAGTCTATAGTACGTTCATCTTGCATCTTTGGAACTGGTATCTGCAAACCACTCTGAAACAATTCTTGAGAAGGCTGAATCCGAGAAGGGTCAACAGATGCATTCCCTGCTGGCATTGCAGCCTGTAACTGTGCATAAGACTGCTCACCAATTATCTGATGAGAATGATGCTCTGAGAGAACCTGAGAAAGCAACTGTTGCCGCAGTAACTGTTGCTGCTCTTCCTGTTTCTGTTGCTGTTTAAGCAACAAAATTTTATCCAACAATAATAACTGCTGTGCTGGAACAGGTGCCTGGGATTGTGCCTGCAACAAGTACTGTTGCTGCAGCATATTTAATAATTGAGGATCTTGAGATAAACCAGTAGAAAGTACCTTTTCAGGCGTTGATATACCAGCGGAATTATCAATACTTTGACTTAATAAATTAACAATTGGGTTTTGTGTTTGCAGCCTCTGTTTTTGAATCCCAAAGGGAGATTGAGGAGGCAAGCTTTGAGCATGATGCAAATCAATTTTATTCTGTAGTGGATCCACTCCACCTTGGACGGGGAAATTTGACCAACCAGCTACTCCATTATTTATATTAGAGCCAGACCTATCTGATAAACCTTGGAGGATGGACATCAATTCAGTACTTTGAGAATGAGGAGGCTGGCGAGGACCATCAGTTACTGTAGATAGAAGTTTTGGATGTGGCGTTGAGTCAGAGACTATATCTGACTTGGAAACCATAGATGCAGGATCTCTACCTGGCCAATATGGGTAAGGACTGGGTAAGGACCTCTGCCTTTCAAGAGTCATTCTCTTGGCCAAGAGGTATGGGTCATTTGGACCATCTAATCCCGATGGCGGAACACTGCTGGAACTATTTCCAACATAACCTTGAAAACCTACAAAAACAATCATTATCATCAATTTCAACATGAAACCACAATTAATTACAATCATGCAGAGGGTAAAAATGTCTCCCAAATTTTCTCCCATTATAAGGTTCTCAATCCATTATAAATAACCAAAACACTGAATCAAACTTTTATAAAAGAAAACCAACCTTGTGGCAAATGGCTCAAATTAGCACCCATAAGTGACTCCAAGAACCTATTTTCAGCTTCGGTTGATCCTTCTTTATGCCTTGTCTCATTTCTCATTACATCAAACCCACTGTAGTTCAGCCTACTTGATGCATCTGTGGTTTCGTTCTGTTTTGGTACATTAAATCCTGGCGGTGGTCTAGCTTTAGCTCGTAAATGGGGCATAACATCACCAAGTAAAGAAAATGGAGAATCCTTAGACGCATTTGCAAGGCGAACTGACAAGTCTATACCAAAATATCCAGCCTCAAACCATCCAATGATATCAATCCCACGAAAAGGGCCTTGAATTTCACCCTGAGGGTCTTTATAAAAGAGAACCAGCTCTTCCGGAGAGGGCTGTGAATGCTTCCTGGCTTCCTGCTCTCTGTCCGGTACGGTTGATGCCTGCCTTTTAATAACAGGATCCTCATTAGTCTGCCAGTTAGCCTCATCTTTGGAGTGCAATGATTTGGCCAAATCACCTTCCCATTGGTTAGAGGTATCCTTCTGTGACTGTGGCCAGCCCATATCAGGGGTTATTGACCTAACATCACTTGCAATCTCCCTCCGACCATGTGAGGCCATATGTGACCGTTCTTCCAGTGATGAGGCTCTCCATGCAGTGGCAGAATGGACAGAACTATTTTCTTGCATGCTTGATTCCCTATTGATTGAAACCTCACTCTTTCTATAAGGATCGATATCTTCTCTAAAAGCTGCACAAGAAAAGCATCAACCATTAAACCATGAAGGTGAAGTACAAGTTCAAATGGAAGGCACTTCATCTTATCTAGAAGACACACTGTTAACATATAAATTTCTGAGCATAAAGGGAAAACACACCATCAACTAAGACCAACAGCCAAAATAACGAATTATATGATCATATGCATAAAAGTATAATTCTTTCTCAACAGTTATACCTTTACGAATCTCTCTCTCTCTCTCTCTCTCTCTCTCTCTCTCTCTCTCTCACAGAAAATTCTAATTCTAAAACATGCTTGACAGCAAAATAACTCATTATGATATATGCAGCTTGATATTCAGAGACATGCTATTTATATGGAACTGTGTTACATGTAGAAAGATAATCAACATAAAATCTGGCTCTCTATGCAGTATTTGTGTTAAGATACCTTCAGTCCTAAACTTGTTATCAGGCTTAGCCTTCCAATCTTGGATGGCTTCTATCTTTGAGTTGGACGCATAGTTGTGTGTCTGCTTGTCCTGGGATGAACCCTCATAGTAATTCCCATAACCAATCTTTGCATTGTCAGAACTTCCATCTTTAAAATTGTCTAGAGGAAGCGGTAAATCTTCTCTACCGTCTGCTCAGAGAAGCCAATTCCAATAAACATTAAATTCCTACCTAAATAGCTGCATAAAATGTATCTCTGATAGGAATGACTACCATGCTTGGTTTGCCTTGACGTTGTAAAATCCGCTGAGTTCCGCCCCATAGATCCATCTTTTGATATCTGAGGTGCACCACTACTTATTATGTCTCCTTTGTCAATTCCATTCAATACAACCTATTTAAAAAGTGAAATAATCAAATCAACTGCAGAGGGTATCAATAATATTCGTCAAGATAAGTCAAACACAAATTACCATTTCCTCATGACTAGGTGCACAAAACGCTAAAGGCTCTAATGGTTCTTCCTGCGTAAGAGAAGGCAACTGTGCAAGCCCTTCTAAAAGTTTTTGATATGATCTCATATCAGTCACCCTATACACATCAAGCAATTTCATTCTACTATATCTTAAAGGACGGTATTCTCCGTGGCCACTTTCACCCCTGTCTGAGAGAATTCCCAAAGACTGAGAATGAGTAGAAACACTGCTCACAGGGTTTCCACTGGAATTAAGCTTTCCACGACCAGCAGAAAAAATTGGAGGGGTGCTTTCCCCACGTGCCCGGCTGTAGGAAAATGCAGATACCTGTTTGTTAGGTGTTGGAGTATGGTGATGAGGAGGATCTCCCCTTCCTCGGCCTTGGAACGAGCTAGATCTCCATGGTCGATAATTATCAGCCTCTTTCTCGTCCTTTCCATGACTAGAAACATGAGATAATCCTTTATCAAGAGGATTATCACCATCTTTACTAGAGTCGATCCATTTCTCACGCAAACCATCTATCTCTTTATCATCAGGCCCCCAGCGTGTGTTCCATTTGCTCTCACGACGTTGATCATAGTTGGTATCCCTGTTAACTGATTCAGTCCAACGCTCAGATGGAGTACGGCGTACTTCTCCATGATGCCTTATGGATGAGTTTTCTGTCCATCGATCCATCCTACGGGTGTCACCATGCTCTTTATCTCCATCTCTCCAGCGATCTTTGCGCATGGAGGAATGGGTGTCTCTTTCTTCATCACGCCAGCGGTCACGACGTCCAGTGTCCATGTCAAGCAAGGAAGGCCGGAAAACATCCCTTTTCTTCTGAGCATCATTCATTTCTTCACCAGTTCCTGATGATTTCATGATGTCTAAGCGATTGCCATGAGATGGATACTGGCTGAAATGGCTTTCCTGCATAAATTACCAAAAAAAAGTTGCTCTGAAGCCATTTATGAAACATATTTCCATAAAAATTAAATAATAATAATAAGTGATGCCTAGAAAACATGCAAAATTGTACACGCATTAATAGCAAGATGCTAAACGCATTTCAAAAGCACCAAAAGATTTTTCATAAGTTTATTCACTAGCAAGCAGGCTGCACAGATAAATTATAAAAGTAAGCTGAAATGTATAACACACCCCAGTTCCTATTCCAGATTTACTCTCTCCAGGCTTTGGCAGAAGCCACTGCGGTGAAAGTGGAATAGGGTTGTCAGATCCTTGAACATCTGCATAAATTAAATAAAAGCATCAAGTAAAATCCTTTGACCGGTGGCAAAATCAAGGAGTCAGAGTAGGAAGAACAAGAGCTATAGTAAAAGCTAAATGTTGAAAAATCCATAACAGAGGACAAAATTAATTCTGTACAAATGCAAGAGGAAATATAAAGAAAGAAATAAACTTTCTAGCTAAATCATGGAGCAATAACTCCATAAAATGGGAAAGAATAAGTGATAAGACTTGAACTGGAAAACTGGTGGATGGAATTAAGAAAATCTCCACTAGGCTACAATCATGTTTAAAATCACTTCTCATCTAGACATAAGCTGATAACAACAGCTGCTCTAGAGCCACCTCTGATCTTAAGATAATTTTTAAATCAACACTTCTACCCACACTCTTGCTCCTGTGCTATGAACCAATTTCACTTAACTCTTTTGAGTTCAAAATAAGTAAATTTAGTAGTGCCAATATCTATTTGTTTCTCTTTGTGACAAGAAGATACAAAAGTTAAATGATTTTCAAGTCACTGACGTTTTAATCTAATCTGCAGTGAATTTCAACTTAGTCGTTCAAAAAGGAACCATTTCTGCAGTTTTTACCTGTTGAAAGATCTAATTTGTTTTACTCAACTAATTCAGAAAGACACATTACCCAGGAAATTTTAACCACTCTAAGCAGATATCAGGATCAAAATACCATTTTACTCCTGCACATGATGCAGTTCGAACTAAAATTAAGTCATCTTTTCATTCTACACAACACCATAAGCCTCGCATCAAGGTGAACAAGTAGCAGTCCAACAATGCGCACAACCCGAAGCCAAGCTAAAAACAATTTCCTTCTTTTTTCTTAGCTAACTACAGACCATGTTCTTTAGCATTACAGACCAGGTTATAACCCTTTACATCCTGATGCATCCACTATAAGTTAGTCATATATAGAAGAGCAAAGTTCAGAGAACAATAACTTGTAGTTTGAACTATTATCTTCGACTCGACAACTTAATTAATTGAGAACAAGAGATCTTTTGAAATGAAAAAAAAAAAAAAACACTGAGATGGTATAACTCACCAGAGGAACCAATTGCAAAAACATGTAACAAATTCTAAAGCAATATAAATATACAATGAAGAGTAAAAAAAAAAAAATTAATTAATTAAAAAGAGAAAAAAAAACAACAACTAGCAAACAGGAAGCGGCTAACAACTGTCGCATTACAATTTCAACTACAGTGAAAAAATGATTTCTAATGTATAAAAAAAATAGACGAAATGTAAACTAATATGAAAGCAAATTACTACATTGGTAACCAATCCGAAGATGTCCCAATCCTCTCCTAAACAAAAACCCATTCGAAGAAACTATAATTTTAAAAATTAGACACAAGAGGAAATAAATAGTAAAGAAAAGAAACAAAAACCCTAACAAATAAAATACTAAAAATCCACACTCTGGGCCATGCAAAAACCACTATATTCAAGGTATTGGCGTCAAAGGCGATAACAAGTGGAATAACATACCCAAGCTAGGGTTTTGAAAGAGAAGTAGAGTGAGAAAAGCGGAAAACGAAGAATGTTAGAAAATATTGGGAGAGAAACAAATTGAGAGGCGAAAAACCTTTGGAGATCTGGTGGGGAGGCACCAGGGAGAGGTGGTGGCGAGAGTCAGAGCTGGACGTATTGGCCATGGATGATCGGTGACGGTTGCGGAGGAAACCCTTGTTTGTGCTTTCTTTTGAGTCAGTTGCTTTTTTGATTGCTTGAGCGAGGTGAGAGTAAGAAATGGGGGGAATTTAGGTTAATGAGAAAACAATTTAGATAAAAGAGGGGGAGTAGGTTAAAACGATATCACCTATCTGCTTACGTTAGCAAAAAGGACCTGATTTGTTGTCTCGCTCTTTTATTACTGTTAGACGAGTTCTCATGATTATCAAGACGTGATGTTTTTACGCGCTGATCTCGGCGTGGGGTAGAAGCACTACTTTGATGGTATCCGAAGTTTGCCTTGTGTGTAGCGCACGTCGCTTGCTGGTCGTGCAGAGGAAATTCAAATAGTGGGATTATCTAATTTTTATTTGTTAGTTTTGATGGGGGGAATTTACTCCGACCCTCAATTAGATTTTAAGAAAATATTTAATCTTATATTTTTAATAAATTAACACTTATCCCTTAAAAAATTATTATTATTTTCTCAAAATTAATATTTACTCCCCAAATATTTAGGGGGGTAATTATTAGTTTTTAAGGATATTTAGAGGATAAGTGTTAATTTAATAAAAATATGGGATTAAGTATTTTTTTCAAATTTAATTGGGGGTTAATGTAATTTCCCCGTTTTTTTGATGGTGCTTAACGCGCCACTAACCGTGCACGGTAAAGTGAGTAACCATATAACTATAAGACTTCTTCTTAGTACTTGGAAGAGTGAAAGTATGGTAAGAACTTGACGCCCCCCTGTTAGACGTATAAATTGGGACCGAATTGCTGGAAAAAATATGTCCAAGTCAGTCTTCGTGCCATACAAATCAACTCTAATTTTATTTTTTCTTAGTTTTTATTTTTATATTCTTTTTGAAAATTATTAATAATACACGCTTGTATTGTATATCTATAATTTCTTTTTCTTTTTTTGGCTTAGGTAAACCGAAAATATACAAATATAAAATGGAAAAGTCACTTAGAATTTTAATACGCGATTTTAAAATTCCTCTTTTTTAGCTTAATTAAAATATACACTCCTATCTATGTTCGGTCTAAAGTGCAAGTGGGCTATACCTGGTCCAAAACCCATTTGGGCTTTACCCATTTGTGTTTGGGCAGACATTACTGTTTAAGTTCAAAGCTAAGGCCCATTATTGCGTCTAAATCCCGTGTCAAATTGCCATGATATTTTTGTGTTTATATACGTTTCAGGTCGTATCATGTTGTTTTGATACTCTGTGTTTGTGTGTACACAGTTTTGTGACATGTCCTCGTCAATAAATAATTTATTTTCAATTTGTGATATTCTTGGTTCCAATGGTGCTCCATTCTTTAGCTCTTTATCCAAGTGTCGATTAATGCATTTTGTTGTTTAAATTTAATATATGATATTCTTATATTATTTTATATCGGTTCTCTGTACTCGAAACACAAATTTTGGCACGACTTGTACAATCATAAATCTTACCACAAAATCATCAAAACCAATATTTAAAAAAAAAAAAGGTTTAATCAATCGAATATAGTAAGATAAATAATAACTAATGTTAAGAAAAATAAAAATTGTGAAACAACTTTGTTCTGTAAATGAACAGAAAGAAAGCTTAGGAGGCAGTTGTATACCACCACGCAATTTCTCACTTGCTATTAATTAGATTTACTAGAAGCGCGCGGTGCATAGTGCCGAGACGAAAAACGAAGAAACAATGGCGGGAACTTCTGGCGCCTTGAAATTTGGAAGATCAGACATGGCGGGGGTTTTGTTATATAATGATGAGTTGAGAATGCGTCCTTCCAAATACCCAGTCGGTCTCCCGTCTCGTAACATTGTTCTCAAAATGGCCCGACCAGAGCAACAAAACGGCAGTACAGAAGTCAAAGAGCCACTTCTGAAGATTCAAAAACTAGACCAAAACGGTGTCCACGAGCCTTCGAAAATCATCGGCGGCCTTTTGAGAGTGAAAAAGCTCTCCGAAAAGGCTGTTTTGCCGTCAAGAGGATCTCCTCTGGCTGCGGGTTACGATCTCTCCAGGTAAACCCACAACACGTTGTCGGTTAATTTATTTCAATAAATCTTTAAAATCACTTTTTGAAAATTTATGGGTTCTTATTACGATTTTTTTGGTTGTCTTTTGGTCTTCCAGCGCAACAGAGACCAAGGTGCCAGCAAGAGGAAAAGCACTTGTTCCAACTGATTTGAGCATCGCAATTCCTGAAGGAACCTATGCTCGTATTGGTGAATATCATCTATCTTTCTTTATCCTAATTTTTTCTTTTTCTTTTTTGTTTTAAATAATAACGGGATTCGGTTATTTTTACAGCACCAAGATCGGGTCTGGCATGGAAGCATTCAATAGACGTGGGAGCCGGAGTCATAGATGCGGATTACCGGGGTCCGGTTGGAGTGATTTTGTTTAACCACGCAGATATTGATTTCGAGGTGAAAGTGGGTGATAGAATTGCACAGATGATTATTGAGAAAATCGTGACACCTGATGTTTTGGAGGTTGAGGATTTGGACTCCACCATCAGAGGTGAAGGGGGTTTCGGATCTACAGGAGTTTGACTTTGAACAGCCGTTAGGAATGTCTATGTTCTTAATTTTGCGGTAGTATAAGGTTTTTAGGTTCTTGAGAGTTTTGTTGAACAGCTGGTGTGCAACTAAACGCTTTGTTTTGCCATCTTGAACTGTTAAAAACCCAGGCAATGAATACATCATTATCCTGTAGCCATTGATTAATCATCATGCTTATTGATTCGATTTTCTGTTTTAATTATATTGTAGCACACATCTAACCAATTAAACTACCCATGAACTTTTTTCTGGGTAGCAGAGGATCATATAGCCAACCTAATATCCTGGACCAAAAAACGAATGCTTATTATCCATGGAGGTATAATTTAGTCAGCTAGTTACATTAAATCATAAAGTTTTAGTTGCAATTTTTCATGAAATAAAAATGTTTTATGCAATGTAGCAAAGTAGTAGCTAATGAAATGGGAGCTTTGATAAATAACAAAAGAAACTAAATTAAAGAATTAAGAGTTTATACAAACCAGGGAACGAAGATTTTAAGAAAAGAGAAGTGCTGAAGAACATTGAATAACGAATCTGTTTATACTACATCCAAAGTGGCTTTCATTCTGAACGGGGAACGGCAAGTCGGACAGGTGAGGCTTCTTACCAACCAAAGATCAATGCAGTTTGCATGAAATACGTGTTTGCAACTTGGAAAGATCCTGCAACGCTCTCCTTTCTGGACAACATCCAAGCAGACGGTACATGTTGCAGCGAGGTTTGCTCCGGAATCAAACAAAGGGAGTTGCTGTAACTCTTCAAGAGACAGACCTGAAATATAATCTTCTGCGCGTACACGTAGACGTGCTATGGCGTTATTTTCACTTACGTCGATAACTAGGTATAAAATTGCAATATAGATCAAAATAAGGACAGTGACGCCGATAAACGGGACTGGAGAAGCTGTTGATTCGGGGAAAGAAGAAATAACTTGGTAAAGATTAGAGGTGTCCATGGCTTTTGGCGCCTCATGCCTACCAACGAAGCTAATTTCTGACTTCTTTAACGGAAACCCTTATTACACTTAAAATTCACGTGGCTTTACCTTGCAAGCAAGCCAAAGGGCATTTGTATAACCCTTTGAAACAAACAATGTCAACTAAGAACAATCGATTTTCTTCATGAGCAATCCACGCGGATTATAAAGATATGTTCCTTCTGATGTATGTTTCCCCGTGGAAGTTTTCGCTGGAAGCCAAGTCTACTAATTTCAACCACGGTTTAAGCATGATATATTTGAGGAAACTTAGACGTTTCAAAAATGGTTTTCCGCACCATTTAATAACAATAATAAAAGATAGTTAAGTAAAAGACTGGACTCAGCTCTTCCGTATTTGAACCAAACAACTAAGTTTAGGCATCACATAGGTCTGCTCAAGTGTGATGCACCAACTATTATTAAATTTATGTTTAATGATGGTGAGATGAGCTTTAGAACGGGAAGAATCGCGGGCATACAATATTGCCTAAAAGTTACGCAATGTCCAAATATGGTTCCATAAAACAAATATGACGCCCGGACCCTGCCAAAGTATTTTCAGCAGAAACCGCTTAAATTCGTGGAAGGAGAGTGGGAGGATCGGCTGGGATATCCGAACTTGCCTGCCAAGAAAAAGGGTGACCTTTAGCAACCGCATAAATGACAAACTATAACATACAAGAAAGCTTTCTCAAACTGTTTATTCAGAACAAAGCAACTCATTTGAAAGCAAGATTCTAACACAAAACATCAAGAACATTAAAGTTACTTGCATCAAGATTACTTCTATTACTGGTGAACAACTCATACTAACACCTGATGACATAATTCTTTGCCATACCTCTAGGTATCTTGTTAGCAGTGTTGTGGTACTGAAATTGAAGCCCTGAACTGGTTCACCTTTTGTACGAGAATTATGAAGTTGCTTTCTGACTTGAGTAGCCAGCGACTGCATTAACATGTATGAAGCACATTTTTTAAGCAATATTTATGCCTAGGGAGAAGGCGGCAAATTGCAAAAGGTGATAAGATGAAAAGTGAATGAAAACAGACAATGAAGTATTCATCTTAAAATGCTCTGTCGAGTAAATGATCAACACCATGCAATTTCCAGGGGCGACACATACCTTCCCTAACTCAACTCCCCACTGGTCGAAAGAATTGATGCCCCATAAGAAACCTTCCACAGCAATTCTGTGTTCATATATTGCCAACAACTGAAGAAAACAGGTACGATTTTGTATTATTAGGCAATAGGCAGTTTACGCTGACCATATAGCAAGTACGAACATGCAAATATAATGGGATTTGGCATGTCATTTAAATATCTTTACATGTAACATTTTGCTTTAGCAACCAAAAACTTGCTAGACAATAAACATCCACTCTTGAAATGACCTACGGAGTATCAAGAGGTTGTAATGTTGAACATCAGTTCACTTCATTGGAACAAATACATACACACAAAGCTCAGCTTAGTAATATATAATTGTCAAAATAATAAGTCCTAAACTTGTAAGGATGTCCACTAATTAAAAAAAAAAAAAAAAAAAAAGCCATTTGCAAAATTTCAAGCATGTTGTTCACACTTCAGATAACATAAAATGTGAAAGGCACAATGATAGAGACAGATAATTGAAGAATATTAATAGTAAAAGAATTAGACATGCAAGTTGGCCTCAAAGAAGTGGTAAGAAACAACAAACCTGTCCAATATTGTAAGCACTCAATGATGGAAGCAGAAGGCTGAGAGAAGGCCGATTGCCAGAGAAGGTCTATGATTAAAACACAATAGTTAGGGTTTCTTGTTCAGTTTTAAATCAAAGTTCTAGTAGAAGCAGGAAATTACCTTGTGTGGAATTAGATGTGGTGCAACGTTCTCTTTCAGCAACTGTTCTGGTGTCTACAAGAAAAAGACAATTATTAGATATCTTTACTTAAAGGCAAGTGTTTCTTCAGACAGCACATTTAAGAGTTATATATATATATATA